>PVIH01014380.1:12459-54150 GCA_004025045.1 Sigmodon hispidus | reverse complement strand
CTTCAGGTTAGGGAAGTTTTCTTCTATGATTTTATTGAAAACATTATCTGTGCCTTTGAGCTGGTATTCTTCTCCTTCTTCTATTCCTATTATTCTCAGATTAGGTCTTTTCATGGTGTCCCAGATTTCCTGAACATTTTGAGTTATGGCTTTTTTAGTTTTACTATTTTCTTTGACTGATATATCTATTTGAGCTACTAAGTCTTCCACTTCAGAGAATCTATCTTCAATCTCTTGAACTCTGTTTGTTATGCTTGTATCTGTGGTTCCAGCTTTTTTCTTCAGGTTTTCTATTTCCATCTTTGCCTCATTTTGTGCCTTTTTTATTGCTTCTATTTCAGCTTTTATTTCAGCTTTTAGTTTCTGGCATGTTTCTTTCATAGATTTGTTCATCTCTTCCAATTTTTTGTTTGTATTTTCTTCTATTTCTTTAAGGCTTTTTTTCATATCTTTTTTTAGAGCTTTGATGATCATCAAAAAGGAATTTTTGGTGTTGCTTTCTTCTGTTTCCTCTTCATTGCTCAGTTCAGGTCTTGTATTTGTAAGATCGCCACTCTCTTCTGGAGTTACCATGTTGTCCTTTGTATTGTTATGTAATTTTTTGCACTGACGTTTGCCCATGGCTTCAGTGGGTTCACGATTAGATGGCTCCTGGTTAGTTGTGGCGCTCAGGTTTGTGTGCCTCCTGTCACCTTTCTGGTCAGGGTCTGAGTCTGTCCTTCAGAGACCCCTGCAGATGTTGGCTTGCTCAGTTTGTGGTGGCGGTGAGTATCTGTGCAACCTCCCTCAGCATGAGCTGTGGGTATGGTGACCTGCAGATTTTATCTGCCCCTGCTCCAGAGTGCGCTGGTACTCTGCAGACAGCATTTGGTCCCGGGAATGGAACCGGAAGCTATGGGCAGAATTATTCTTATATTTACAAAACCACCTGAAATATTTGCCTTTCTGTGTGAGCTCTAAAGATACTCCTGATCTCAAATCACCCTGCCTTCATAGTGTATGCTTGTGTGCATGTGCACACTCACCTCCCCCCACACACACATGTGGATGTTTATGTCCTTGCAGGGAAGCATGTGAAGCCTCTGGATATGGAGTTAAAAGAAGCAGTGAAATGCCCAATGTGGGTTCTAATACCAGATTCAGCTTTTCTGGAAGAATATTAGCACTTTTAAATGCTGAAACATTTCTATTTCTCTCCAGTCCTAGCAGTGACTAAAGTCTCTTGATATGTGGAAGCTTGAAATTGTCATGTGGATTTTCAGAACTTTTTTTTTTTTTAATTTGTTCATAAATGAGACTGGCTTTGGCATTATAATAGTTTTTCTGAAAGCTATGCCTGAGTGCCTGAGTCTTTTTTTTTCTTTTTTATGTGAAACTCCATAGATTATATGATATCTCAAAAACTTTATATTCTCTGGGAACATATTTTAAATTCATGGAAAAATAAATTATATATATAATATATAATTATATATATATACTTTAAACCTAAGTTTAAAAGCTAGTCAATTTTATATTTAAGTCTGTGTAATTTGAAGTTTCTGGCCCAGAATAGCTCCAAAACCTGAACTAGCAATCCCAAAGTCCTAAAGAAACACACAGAAGCTTACATTAATTTTATTCTGATCAGCCTATGGTTCAGTCATATAATTTGCTAACTCTTAACTCTTAAACTACCCCATGACTAGCCACGGAGCTTAGTATCTTTTCTCAGAGCAGCATCCTGGTTTCCTTTCCTCTGTGTCTTCTGGTGTCTCTACTGACTCTTCCTTTGCCCAGAGTTTTCTTAATCTGGTAGCTCAGCCCAAACATTCTGTCTGCCTCCTGGCAAATTAGCATTTTATTAAACCAGAAGGAGAGACAAATATTTACAATGTATCAGAACATAATTCCACAGTATTTTACCTCTTAAAAAAAAAGTATCCCAAATCTACTTTTCTTTGTATAGTTTTCTTTTTTTTGCTACCATTATCTATAACAACTTATAACCAACACTGTAAACAAAGACAAGCATCCATAATCCCGTTTGGGGAAATGTAGTCATAGTTCTCTATACTATTTTATGCTGAATGGGGTGCTGGCAATCCCATGGGGACCCAAAGAAAAATTTAGGATTTTGGACAAGTCCTTATTGCAGTAATCTATAAGTCTGGGTCATCTCAACCAGTTTCATTCAAGTTTGTTTGGATGCAGAGCTCAGAGGAAACTACAACAGAAGTGCTCTGAAATGCTGGATCATCTGAGCCATTGATTTTCATTGGAGACTTTGCAGGGGGTTTTTCATTGGTCAAACTTTAGTTTCTTTAACTGAGAATAAATCCATAGCCTCTCATTTTCTTTGGAAATAAAAAGAAAATCTCTTCTACAAAGTAGCATATCTTTTTATTTCAGTTCTACTTTTACTTTATGAAGGATTTTTTTCAATTCTACTTTCTTTCTTAATACCATATTTCTTTTTGGTACTTTGGGGATTTCATATTATGTACTGAATGTCAGTCACCTGCCAGTTCCTCATTATCCACCCCTTACCCTGCAATATCCCTCTCAAAAGAACCCTTCCAAAATTAAATAAAAATAAAACAAAACAAACAAAACATCATTACACTCCTCTGTCTTTCTTGTCTTTCCAACACCTCTTTATTGATCCTAGTGATATTGGGAGCTGCAATATGTCATGCAGTATACCCTTTTGTTCAGTCAGGCCCACCCACAAATGTTTATTGCAATGAGTCACTGGTCTGATTCAAGGCCTCTAGCTTCTGACACACTGTCACTACAGTAGCTTCACTGAAATTCCACTTAGATATCTTGCTGTTTCCCTGAGTCATAAAGAGCTTGTGTCTATCATTCTGCATAACTAGTCTCTTAATATACTCTAGTGTGTCACAAATAGAATGGATGATGGGGTAGGCTAACACAATGTCCAGCATTAGGTCTGGGTGGTAGCTATGCTGGTCTGGGATACTGGGACTACCCCTGTCAGACATAGAATGAGCCAGTTCTAAAACATCTGGAGTTGTGGGTGGAACCATCTCTCTCTGATGTCTCAGGAAGAAGCTTTCCAATGGGAAATGAGGCCAGCTCTACTGAGTAGTGTCCAGCAAGAGAAGGAACACCTTTCCAGGGCCAGTAAAGGGTGGGGCCAGTTAAGCACATCCTTTGTATTTTAACAGAAATTGCTTCTATAAAGGCAGTTACAGATTTGCCTGGTACCACTGGGCCCAGGTAGGTACAAACGCAGACACCCACAAACCAGCCTGGGTACTACTGTCTAGGCTATCTAAGGGCATCCATGGGTCATCCCAGGTCACGAGGACATCTCAAATTGAGTTGCTGCCAAGAGTCATGTCTGGTTTAAGATGCTACCATAGTTGGAGTTATTGTTGAAATCTATGACCTATTTTGCCATAAAATTCTACAAGGATACCTGATGTCTGAAGGCTTTACTGCCATTGGAGCCATGCTGATCTAGTAGCCTGTGTTTTCCAAGGGCCATGATGACATCTAGTCACGAGCTTCTGCTAAAGGCCATGTAATGTAAGCAACCAGGTCTGTATTGATGTACAAGGCTAAATAACTACTGATGGCTGACTGTGTGCAGGCTTGGGGTCTGGTCAGCTACCTGAGGCTAGGTTGGTATATGAGGGTCATACTGCTGCTGGGGACCATACTGATCTAGTTGGTCTGTGTTGCCACTGTGGCCATGGTGACATCCAGTTCTCCACACACTGGAGCTCACAGACTAGGGGGAAAATTCTTTTTGAAGTTGTGAGTTATTAAGCTCAGACCTCTGTGTCAGATGTGAGATAATTTCTATGCACTATCAGTGAGGGAGTCCACACAGGCTCATAAAACATATACTCTTGCAGTTGAGCTTGGTTGCTCAACAGGACTAAATAAGACTCTATTACCAAAGATTCCCTGTATGTTGGTTGCATAATAGAAAAAAAATCAAGCTGAAACTAAGCTAAAAGCTTTCTCCCTTACAGCTGGGTTTCAAAGAATCCAAATATTGTGTTGTTGAGAGGGAAAGGGTAATAATGATATTATTCAGTTCAGAATCCCATAAAGTATAACATAAATGATTCAAGGAAGATAGGTTCACTTATGTAAGGATGACATGACTAAAAAATACATAGATAACTATCCTCTCTCTTATTGAATGTGAGGTCCATTCCCTGGTAGAAATACATAGCTGTAATTACTTACCTGTAACTCCACTAAGGAATCCAGGATACGCCCAGTATACTTTGAGTAGAAAGGTTTCCCTTTTAAGAGTCAATTCAGCAACATAGAGAAGTTTCAATGCCTTTAATATTGGCCCAGTCAAGAACTCTCCAACTCTCAAATATGTCTGCCAACTCTTGTTTGCTCCTCACACTTCTATTTCTCACTGTCTTGAATTTTATTGAGGAACATTGTGTCTTTTCTAACTAAAGCCGAGTTTATTAATTTAATGTGCTTTTCCTTATTTTCTCAATATTCCTTTAGACAAGAAAAATTTACTACTTCAAACTTTATCTTTCAGTGAGAGGTTAAAAAGTCTTTACAAATTCCATTATATCTAATTTCTAGTTTTTTAATTTTGCATTTGAATAGCCACTAAGTTGAGAATTAAGTGTTTAATATTGGTATGAATTTAAGTGATGCTTCTAGTGACTGAAAGTTTATTTTCTTTTTTCAGAGTCTGATATAATAGAAAAGGCAATTATTCAAGTGATTTATATATAAATCTAGATTTTCTACTTAGCTGTTATGAAGTCTGTTCTGCAAATTTTTACTTTATATTTTACTTTTTTTCCTCCTTTAACATGGTAGTACAGGAATAATTGTAGCTGTTTCACATATCACATTTGTCTCATCAAAGCCCAGTGGACCATGGGGAGGAATTCGTTTGTTATAAAAAATAATAATAATAATGTCCTCTGTGTAGTTACTGTAGCAATGGAAATCCGGGAAACAAAGAGGCTTTCTTCTTTTCCTTTCTCTTCTTCCTCTTTCTCTCTCTCAGGTGGTGTGTGTGTGTGTGTGTGTGTGTGTGTGTGTGTGTGTGTGTGTGTGTGTTACAAACCCAAACTCAAACTATCATCATGCACTTTGCCTACTGAGCCTTAACTCCTCATGTTGACATTTTCCTTGTTTTTTATGACTGAAAGAATGAAAAATTGAACCCAAGTCTTCATACATACTAGACAAATACTCTACTACTGAGTCTAGTGATCTATTCCCTCAGAATTCAAATACAGTAGTTCACTTAAAGAAGGCATGTGACTCTTCTATCTTTGGTCATTTTCTTACTGCATAACAGGTTAAAGCTCTTGTTCCTTATAAAAACCTTTGTAAATCTTTACATAGTAGAACATTTGTAGAAAAGGCATCTCATTCTTGTAAATACTAGTGATATGCCATGGGGAGAAACCATTGCTGTATTATTTTCTAAAAGCAAAACCAAAATAAAATAAATTAATGTTAACAAACCTCAACTAATAACAAGAACAAGAAAGAAGCACATATGTGAAACAGATGTGCAAGATTAGCACAAGTATGAAGAAGCAGATGTGCATGATCAGTCCTTCACATGGGATAGTTAGAGAAAATTTCCTAAAACTCTCAGGAATCTCCCCAAGCTGATTCTGTGGTTGCATGTCCTAGGACTGGATAAATGAAAACAAAGTGTAGACCTACACTAATACATGTATACACACACAATACCCACACCTACCCATGAGTGATTGGGGTTCTGAAACACATAAATATCCAAATGAACAAAGAGATTATTTAAAATATTAGTTTGTACATAGGAAAAAATATGAATAAAAAATCAGTCCATACTAGAAGCATGAATCAATAAGCTTAACTGTGAGTTCACTATTCTCAAAATGCCAGCCCTTATAAGCTGATGGTAAAATTCCTATCTTTTTTTTTTCCAAAAGCACATGCAAAGTACTTTTCAAATACAGTACTTTGCATGTATTTTTGGCTTTCAGGCTGGCTGATAGGTCTGGAAAGGGATAACAGGTGTGAGACACTGGCATGTCTTCAGAGTAATGTGTAATAACATCTGAAGGCAGTTTTCTTTTCTCGGGAGGCTATTTGTTGTTACAACTGTGTTTTAACTTTGCCTATGTATTTTTATAGTATTCATAGCCCAAATGTCTTTTCAAAAAATTTATTTTTAATAGTTTATGTGTGTGAGCCTGTATGCATTCATGTGCACCACATTTGTGCAGGAAGACCTGAACATAAGAGGAAGGCATCAAATCCTTTGGAACTGGGCTCAGCAGGTGGTTGTGAGCTGTCATGTGAATGCTGGGAGCTGAATGCAAGTATTTTCTCTCTCAGCAATAGGCATTCTTAATGACTAAGCCATCTTATTCTCCAGCTCCTTGACCAAAATTTATATGTAGAAATAGTTTGTTTTATCTTTATTTATGTAGATGTGTATGGGTATATGCATGTATGTGTAGTTGCCCACAGAAGCCAGAAAAGAGTGATAGATTCTGTGGGTCTGGAGTAACAGGTCATTGTGAGCCAGCCCACTTGCATACTGGGAACTGAATTCAGGTCTTTTGCAAGAACAGCCAGCACTCTTAAAGCTGAGCCATCTATCTCTTGTTATGCTTGTTTTAATTCTGTATACATTTCTGTTTTTGAAACTTTAATGTGACCATAAATGCTCATAGTCAAGATTGAAGGCCTAACCCCAAATTTTTACTGTTCTTTGTATAATTTGTTCTTTGTAGTACTAGGATTGCCAGGCTCCTGTTCCTTGTTATGCTTTTTTATTGCTCCAAGTGTTGATTTTTTTCTATGATATTTGAAAAGAATCAGAAATGTGTTTCAGCTTCTCTACTGGGAACAGGTTGGAGGAAACTTTACATTTGTCCAAAACTACCAATTTCAATAGAGACACAGATGTTAGGAAAAGTGTGGTGAGTCTCTCAAGATGATTCCAGAAGCTCCACATTTTTAAAAGTTATTTAACAGGCTTTGTTGACTTGTGTAACAGATGCTAAAGACTTGCATAGTCCTTCAGATGGTTTTTGTTTGGTTGTTTGTGTTTTGTTTTGTTTTATTTTGTTTTAATAAAAGCTGGCATTACTTTTTTTGTGTTAAAGCCAGGGGGCCTAAGCATCAATCTGAGCCTGTCTAAAGCTTCCAAATGATAAACAAGTATCAAGGACAATGTCATGGGACTGACTTGCGTTATCTGAGATTCCAATGTGTAACTTATAGTATGGCTTTCTACATCCACCTTATAAAATGTATTTTAGCTACAATATCTTCTTTTTCCATGACTACTTAAAAATTTTAATTATTCTTTCTAGAAGTCTCACTTACATTTGTGGTTGTAATTAGCAATGGATAGACTTACCCCATGTTGTACTAAGCTATAGCTATGGACCAATTCCTTTCATAAAGACCTCATTTCTGACTTTCTCATCTTTCTCTAAGGTGCATCAACAGTTTTCTTGACTAGACCATCCATGCAACTCCAATGGCAATCTGACATCTTCAAACCTCAGCTACTTAAAAACTACTTTTTTAAATTGTATAGTTTGGGCTTCTTTTTTTGTTCTTTTTTGAGTTAATATTTTAAGTTGATACAAAGTGATGGGCTTCGTGTTAGAAATTTTATATTTATGTATCATTATTCATGGTCTTTCCTCATTATACTTCTACTCATCCCTCTATTTCTTCTCTCCTAGTAGTTCTTCTACCTCTAATACTTTGATTTCTATGATCTTGCTGTGATGGCTGATATTGATATTTACCTAATAGTCTAGAATCAACTAGGAGAAAAGCTTTGGCATGCCTGTGAGGGAGTTTCTAAGTTATTTTGTGAGTGTGTGTGTGTGTGTGTGTGTGTGTGTGTGTGTCTATGAGTCTTTCCATAAGAAAGGGCAGTGCTCTGTATTTATCAAACAGCACAGAAAACATTACATGGGCAAGGAATACATACTTTACAGAAATCGTTAACATAATTTTTTGAGTGATTAAGTCACTGGCTCCAAATGATCCCAGTTGACCCAGATGATAAACATCATTATCTATCAACCAATATCCATAAAGAATTGCTTTCATCCTTTGTGGTTGATTTTAAGAAATCATTCTGAATTTTTTATTTGCTACTTGCAGTAAATGATGCACATGCATTATTCTAGATCAGTAGCATAGAGGAGTACATAACTTTAGATTGCATCTATACATTAGCATATGTTATTAAAGTTTTTTTACATGGGAAATCTAATGCAAGTAAGAAAAACTAGTTGTTATTGTGCTCTTTTAAAGGCCCATTAAGCAAATAGTAGGATAGAAGTCTTAAGTCTTAAGTGGCTTCAAGGTATATTATTAACTTTGGCTGTGAGGTACAGCAAAAGACCCAGTCTATAGAATGTAGAAAGCATTTTCAGAATAATGCATCAGCACACTAGATGAGCATAAAAATGCAGTGTTAGAATATAACATCTGCTCAGGTACAGCATCTGTAGCATCCTTCTCTTCCATTGCACATGCACCAACAGATACTCTATTAAGACATTGTTTGCAAGTTCTCACATAACAGATTTTTTGGTGGTAAGATCAATGCTAGGAAATGAGTTTATATAGGGTCCTGTATGACCTTTCCCTGCTCTCTGAGACATGAGGCAAGGTCTGTGGTTGCTGGCTATACATTCTGTGCTCAAAACCCAGTTCTGGTGAGATTCTGGCTTCCTTCCTTTGGGGGTTAGAAGAGGAAGTTTAAGCTGTTTACTTCAAGTCAGTAATTTTCCAGCTGCTTGCAGAATTTCCACTGTGCTCTGCCCAGGTATTTAAGTCTGACTCTTAGTCTCAATATTCAGCCTTCTCCTTGCATGAATGATCCAGGCCCCTGTGTGACTTATCAATAACCCAGATAGCGCAGTTGCTACAATTTTACGTTAGGGGAGCATTTTCTGTGGACAACATTCTGTTTTATATCCTAGATTTTATTCCCTGCATTGTGCCAAGGAAGCAAAGAACTTTACTGCAATAGCCTTCCTTATCTGCCCAGTAGGTTCTAATCTCTCTTTCTGGAAACACATTATGCTGCACTTTTGATGCTGGGTCCTGACTTCTCCTTAAATCCTCCATGTACTATTGTCTTCCTGTCCATTGCCATGACATTAAAAATTATTCTAATATTTTAGGATATCATTTTTTTCTTACTGCTGAGTAGTACTCCATTGTGTAAATGTACCAAATGGATGGATTTGGAGAATATCCTCCTGAGCAAGGTATCACAAACCTAGAAAGAGAAGCAGGGGGTGTACTCACTCATTAGTGGACTTTAAAAAAAAGATGTCTTTGTATATAAGAACTCAAGGCTAGAACATAGCCAAATGACATAGTGCCTTATTTCTGCATTGATGGCCTCTGGCAGAGGTGTGAGTGAAGAAAGACTTGTTTTCCTTAAGGGTCTGGCCACAGGGAGTTGAATTATGCTCCAGTAAGTAAATGATCAGCATGAATGGTGGTTTTTGGAAATGGGTGATCATAATTGTGGGTATGAATCTGAGAGGACTGATAACTGAGTTTGGTGGGGTGCATGATGTAAAATCACCAAATAATAAATAAATATATAAAGAAAAAACTATTCTAATAAACTCCCAGAGACCCACCTCAGTGTTTTCTTCAACCCCCTCCATCCAAAGCCTAATAATGGTTGTGTGTTATTTTTCTACTCCCTAAATTTCAATCTACACGGGCATATACATTCAGATACATACATGCAACTCTTCCTTAAGTTACACTGTCTCTAAAGTTTATTATTTCTGCTTATATACTGTGCCCCATGAAATTTCAACATACTCGAAATGTTCTATTGGCAAATATTTCTTTGCATGTCTGCGTTACTAATAACTACTTTATAAATGAAGGAAGAAAATGTACAAAAAGTTTCATTTATGGCATTATAAAAATTTACCTTGAAAGATATTGCATGACTTAAAAATCTACATAGAAATTGTGGATATAATTTAGAATATAGATTTTAATGATTGTGTTAAATAAATTATAATTATTATTTATACTTAGTATATATTAATAACATATTTTGATTAATCTGTGAAATGCACAATTGAGTTTAACTAGAATATTATCTTGATATCCTAAGTACAAGGGTGTGGCATCTCTCAAGGTATTTGCTATTGTCAGTCAAGTCCACATAATGAACACCAAGAGTTTAAGTATAATGTGAACAGTGAACTTTGAATGACTTTGATTCAATATTGTTGGTACATAGGGGATGCTGACAGTGAAAGATACTTCAAATCTGTGAAAGCAGGGACACACAGGAAACAGTGTTCTAAATTTTCCATGCCTCATACTCAATTTAAAACATAGTTGTTTATTCCCATGAATGTAACAAGGCTTAGTTCATAATAATGGAAAGTCATGATGCAAACAAAGGCATGGAGAATGTGAATTTATTGCTAATAAATAATTACTGCTTATGTTTTAATTAGACTTTTAAATGCCAATATAAGTGAAAGCTTCAGGTTTTACTCTCAACATTATTGTTAATCTCTATTGTTAACCTTTGAGATTTAGAATCTAGATCTGTAAGAGGGACTTCTGGGTGTGTCTATGAAGAATCATTTTGATAGTGTTGAATGAGGTAGAAAGAACTTCATGCTGTAAGTAACCATTACTTGGCTGTGATCCTAAACTGTATAATTGTGAGAACATGGTCAAAATTGATCTCTTTCTGCTGTCAGATTGTTATTGTAATATTCTCAGGTTCCTCAGACTTCTGCCACTTCTTCACAGCCACAGTAGACTCCACCTTTGAACTGTAAGCCAGAATAAACTCTATCTCCTTAAGTGACATTTATTAGAGTATTTTATAAAAGAAACAGAATAGAGAAATATAACCACAATTGTTCTGTACATCTATTTCTAAATCTGAATACCAAACTGATTGATAAAAAATTTTGTCTCTATTTATGTCAATACATTGCATAGCATACAATAATAGTCTCTTCTTCACTTCATATTATTTTTTAAAAAATCATGGACTACCAGTGTCATTGTACTGCTTGGTATAACCTCTTGTGTATTTCTCTTAGAAAACAGTGTTTATTAACTTATAGTAGGATATTTCTGTCTTTACTGATCATTTTCAGTTTTTTTGGCTTCCAATAACTTTTCTTCATTTATCCTAGCTGATTCCTCTCCCTCTTCTGTTTCCTCGCTGACTATTTGTTCTCCACACTCTAGGGGCACAATCTCCCGCAGAATAACCTTGATATGTTTGGGGATATATTTCCCATGGGTTTTTACTGCCTAAACAATTTATCCCTGTCTTCTCCCCAAGTCATCTTCTTGACACACATCAAAACCCAAATGGCACACTGTTTGTTGATGATGACATTATGAGCACAACAAGAAAAGCATCTAGTGTTTCTCAGAATGTTATTTCAATTTTGTTTCTCAGGGTATGATTTTTATAACTCTCAGTTTTGCTTTAAAACAGAAGAAGTGAAAGCCCCAAGGCAACAGTACATCTTCTGGCTTTAGAAAAGGGCTGAGTCCCCTTGTCCCTAATGCAGCTGCTAGGTGTGTGTTGCCTGCCAACTCTTAGTGCATCTGTTTAGCTGCGTGGGATGGTTGTGTTAGCTCTAAGTGTCCCACAATGACTCACGTCCATCTGGAGATGAAACCTGTCTTGAACTTGGAGCCTCTCTTTCTGACTGATTGCCACAGTTACATTCTTCCTACTCATCAACTTCCTTGTATGGTCAGGACCAATATTCAGGGAGTGGGAATAGGTCAGTCCCAATATACAAGAATGTTGAATTTGGGAAGACTGGGAAAGGAATTCTATTTGGTGACTTTCTATTAAATACTAAGGCAATTCCATTTTTGATTTGTCTGCAATTTTCCAATAATCTTGATCCAAATCAAATTAGAAAACCTTCAGAACTTGAAGTGAAAATGGTGTGGACAAGAAGTCACTCTGAAAGTGGGTAGCTTTCCTAGATGAGAATGCTCATTTCTTTAGTTTCACAACTTGAATTCAATGCATGGAATGTGAAAGTGAAGAGGACACTAGGAAGCAGCATTTTAAGAGGAGATACTGACATGATATTAACAGGGACAGAGGTGATAGAAAAATAGGGACGTCAGGTTGAATGTTTTGACATGTGTGAACATGTAGCCTCTCTTCTAAAATAGTCTGTTCAGAACATTAGATATGGATTCTTGTCTATCACATTAGAAATGTGAGTCTAAACAGGTTATTCTGTTTTTCTAAGTGCAGGCTTTTTCTGTAATATAAAATAGGTAGTGCAGGTATTGGGGTATTTTCATCAGCACTTGATCCTAATTTCAGAAATGATAATATAAGCAACATAGATAAAAGTACATCTTAGAAGCTTACAAGGCTCTCAGCTTGATAGACCTGGCAATGTTCCAATAACAGACCATGTCTCAAACAAAAACATAGTGCAATGCACCAGAGAATTAACACTGTGGTTCTCCTCTGAACTCTACACCTGTGTTTGCCCCCATATGTTCATTTTCAGACTCATACAGTTGCATTCTCATTTTCTCTGTCTCTCTCTCTGTCTCTCTCTCTGTCTCTGTCTCTCGCTCTCTCTCTGTCTCTCTCTCTCTTGCTCTGTCCCTCAAAGGGGAAGACAGTGTTGTTTTGCTCTTTTGGGGACCTTGGCACCCAGATTCCAAATAAATCAGCCATGGGACTTATTTTTAATTATATATGCCTGGTCTGGTTTGGCTAGGTTCTAGCCACTTTGTCTTATCCTAGTTTAGCCCAAATACCTTTTGCCTCTGGGCTTTTTCCTTTTCTTACTTCTGCTAGTTGTTAGACCATCAGGTATTTTAGACAGGCACAGTAACAGAGCTTTACAGAGTTTAAAATGCAACTTAAATAAAAGCAAGACACCTTGAAATAATATTTTACAACAGGAAGTAAAGAGGTAATTATAGAACAATGATTGATAGTGTATTACTTTGATCTCTATGCCTATTAGAAAATCCTTGAGACTAGATGATTTATTTTATACAAAGATTTATTTAATTTAGTTTGGTGAAATTGAAACTTTATTATTGGAAGTATCATGCGTTTGATTTTTGATGTCATCATGAAGATACATGCCAGGAGGGGAGATCACAGAGATAGCCTGCCAAAAACTGATGGAAAGATGAGGGTGGTTTTTTCATAATATCTCCTTCCACTGATGACCATTTCAAGGGTCCCTTGAGCTTCCTTAATCTCTAAAGACAGTGCCTTCTTTCTTGCTTCAACTTCCAAATCAGATAATTTCTTCTAAGTATCACTGTGAGAACATTCTCAATATATGGGCTTCTGTATAGCAAAAAAATACATATATTCAAGAAGTGCCTCAGAGGAAGATCAACCAAAAGAAATAGTAATTTATGCTGGTGTCCTCCTCAGTCACTCTTCAACTTATTTTTAAAAGCAGAGTTTCTGCCTAAACTTGGAATCTCCAAATTAGGTAGAATGTCCATTGAACCCAAGGGACCAAATCATCTCTGCCTACCATGCACTGGGGTTATAGGTATGTGCCACCATATCTATTCTTTAGTGTGAATCTGAGAATCAAATTCATGTCCTCATATTTTTGCAGTGAGTACTATACAGACTGAGTTATTCAGTGAAGGGATCCTTTTAAGTAACACTGACATAGAATGATAGATTTAAGATAACGGTGTTCAGTAGTCAAGAAAAATTATGAACCTAATAATTTTTCTTGAGTTTCTCATATATGTTGTATAAGTTTATATAATAGGACAAGCATAAAAACATGTGGTGATAATGTTACAGGTTTAATAAAACCTGAAATATCAGAGAGAGGAAACACCATAGTCAATTCTCACCCAGCTGTCTTCCAACTTCCTCAGATTTGCTCCCAGTCACTACTGCTTCTCCTGGTTTCTTATAGGCCTTAAATTCCCTTCTTGCAAGCTGTATCCCATACAGGTTAGGATTAAAGGCAGGAGCTACTCTATTTGGTAGGCTTTGAACTCACAGAAACACAGAAAGTTCTGTCTCTACAATTATAGGAATAATGGTGTAGATCACCACTCGCAGGCTGTCTCTGTGCTGGGATTAAAGTTGTGTGCCATTGAATCCTAGCTGTTTGTCCTTGTATTCAAGGGTCAAGAAATTCCTGGCCTGTCTGCCTAGGTCTTGACTATGTGTTAAACTCTTGATATTTCAGGTTGTATTAAATATATATCATGTCACCACAAAACCATTATAATTTAGAAGTATTGTAAGCAAAAACCTCTTGTGATTTTTTAAATTACTTTGAGGCAAGATCTTGCTATGAAGAATAGGCAGGCTTCAAATTGCTGAGCCTCCTATGTCCGTCTCTCTGGTGCTGGAATTAACAGTCTGTGCCATCACCTGGTAGGCTTTTATTACATAATAAATTATATTCTCTGCCAACAATGGTTAAAGACTTTGAACTTAGATTTTTTTATTATTTCCTTCCCATTATGTCTCCTAAAACAAGAGTACTCTATTAATCCACCTCAACTTGTCTCTAAAAGATGAACAAAAAGTTGGAACTCAATTGGAACTAAATTGTTGAAAGTGAGCTTCATGAAATTCAGATCAATTTCAGATCTAATTGCTGTTCCTCTGGATTTCACTTTGAAGCTGCACAAACTTCTACTCTTTGGGTTCTTATTTGCATAGCTTCCTGTGAGACACAGTTGTGTTTTCCAGACTTCTATTTCTGTTGCAGCCAGGACCTGCTGCCCTCACTCAGCCCTCCAGGACCACAGGTCTTTCTTAGATTGAGCCAAGGATCAGAGGCCCTTCCCCATGGTTAAAATCCCAAAGGAAACACTCAGGGAAGTACTGTAATGTCTTCCTGGATGGGTTATGTGTGGCTGAGATCATGGCTCAGCTTAATTTGCTGAGGAAACTATGAGGCAGAGGCAGTTGCTGAAAAGTTAGGAAGATCAGAGCCCAGCAGTCCCTGATGCCCTGGAATAGTAACAAAATCATGAAATCATTTTTTCCCTAGAGGAAAGATTGAATCAACTCTGTATTGCTCTAATAGAGAATAATCCACATTTTGTTTACCTTATCATGGAGAAAATTATCTAAGATTTTCAGTGTATTCTGAAACGCATATGACATAGACTCCTGTGAGTACCATTTTTTTCCTGCCCAAAAGCACCTATGATATCTAATTATAGACTAACATTCAGTCTAATATGTCTACTAGGTATATGTATTTCTTTATGTTATTATTTTGTGTGTGTGCTTCCATGTATGAATACAGGGTGAATAAATTAATTGTTAAATGTGTTAGACATAAATCTGTATGTTTATGGTTCATCTGATAAAGGTGTCTGCCTCTAAGCTTGATGATCCAGTATTTTATCCTTGGATCCACATACTGGAAGAAAGAAAAACCTGACTCTCTGAAGAAGTTGCTCTCTGATCTACATGCACTCATGCTATGATGCATCCCCCCACCTCCCACCCCTACATGTTGGCACATGTGTACACATATGATAGCCATTTCTTTGACATAAAATTTTTCTTTCTCATAGCCTTTGAATGGTATGTATCCTAATTTCTGTTACTATATACAGAAATTAATATATAAATAATTGTTATCTATTTGTAATTAAGATAGAGTCAATCTTAGCATATATTAGTAATTTTCATTTATTATTTATACTTAATTTATATAACTTCTTTTTTATCATAAATATGAAACTGAAATCTGTGATTAATAAATGCTCAATCTACCTAAATACACATACAAATGAACATGTGAGTTCCTAGTTTGCAACTTTTTTCAAATTTCAAATAAAAATGTGTGTGTGTATATACACAGTACTGTGTTCATGTGTATGAGTATGCTAGAGGTCCATATCCAGTGTTTTCCTGAATTGCTCATCACCTGATTTTTGGAGGCAAAGTCTGTAACTGTACCTCAAACATACTAATTGGCTTAGGTTTCGTCAGCAAGTCTCAGAGAATTGCGCACAGGTAATTTTTGTACCCAGTTTTTTTCACATGGATATTAGGGTCTAAACTCAGGTTGTCAGACTTGTGTGGTAAGCATCTTACAGGCTGGGATATTTCTCCAGTGCCCCGTATTAAAACATGCTGTGTAAATATCTCCTGTGTTACACCAGTATGACTCCTATAGAAGATCACTGTCATAGTGATGTTCTGTTATTCTGCAAATGTTTCTATAGTTTATTGTGTTATCCACAAACTTTTTTAGGTTTTGAACTGAGAAATGTGTATGACTATTGTGTTGCAAATTTTCTTTCTCTAATAGAGACTACCAAGGATAGCACCAGAAACATAATCTCAGTATACACTGAGAAAGCAGCAATGTTTGTTGGCCAAATTAAAACAACTGCATCACACAAACTTATTGAATCATTTTTAAATTGAATGTGAAGATCTTTGAATAGGATGCAAATGTGATGAGAAAATTTGCTCCTTGAATTTCAGACCACACTGCTCATATCCCAACTCTTGACTTGTCATGTTGGTCTTACAATTGACAAGCTAGATGTAAAGACAGTTGAAGTACAGACAAAAGGACCTATACAGAGAAAGATCCTTGGACCAATAACCCACTTGCTTGATTGAGGGACCTGTGAACTATTAGGTTGGCAAAGCTCAAACTCAGCAAGTAGTCTATGAATATTTATGGGATTTGTTTGTAGCTTATAAGCAATAAACATACGGGTCTACAAGTTACCTAGGACAAACACATCCTCCTGTTGGAGTCATGAACTTAGCAATTCCAGGAAAAGATGTTCCCAGTTGTACACTGACACCAATACAGGCTTCTTTAACCTTGTGTTACCCTGGGTACCGATTGATCAGTAGGTACCTGTGGGCATAATCTTTATTAGCATCTTCAGGCCAGTTGCTATAATAATGCTCAAACTCCATGTTCCTCACTGCAGTGTGAGCCTCTGTGTGGCTCTTTTCTCTGCTGTTCTTTGTAGGAGTTCTTCCTTTGTGTTCCTTTCCTCCTTGATATGTTAATTGTTCTGCAATCTTACTAGGTGGAGTAGAAATGTAATTTACTTCATATGATCTATATTTATTCAGTAAGAAATCCAGCATGTTTCCGCATTGTTGCATGACTAAATTCTGTCCTCCTTCATCTATCTATCTATCTATCTATCTATCTATCTATCTATCATCTATCTTCCATTATCTATTTATCTATCATCAATCTCTCTGTCTTAATCAGCATTATATATTACCATCATCATAATCAATATCTATCATCTATCACTTACCTATCATCTATTATTCATCTATCATTTACTTTATAACTTCTATTTATTTCAATGTCATTTATTCATCAATTATGTATCATTGATATCTCTATTAATTTCAGAAGTCTATAGTTTATCATTTATACCATCATCCATCTTTCTAACATATATCTGTCTATGATCTATTCATCATGTATTACTTGTCATATACCATCTATCTACTTAACTATAGTTTATAATCTATAATTTGTCTCTTGTCTCACTCATCTCTATGTCGTCTCTATGTGTCTACCTACATATGTATCTATGCATCATCTTTTTATCACCTATCTTATTATCAGTTATCAACCTGTCATTTGTTATTTACTTATTATAAATTTTCTTGTCTTTTCACATTTCTCCATACATCTGCCATCTTGTTTGCCTGCAGTCAATGCTTCCTTTTATACTGATTCATGGACTCTAACCCTCTGGAACCATAAGTGTGTTGCTATATTACATATTTATTGAAACCAATCTTGTATATCAGAGAACTTATCCATCCATAGTCAAGGCAGGAGGGTCAAAGAGAGGAAACTCATGTCTTTAATAACAGCCTTTAGACTTTAATGCTTTAATTCTGTAACTCCCTAAACAGAGCTCTTTCTGTGTTTCTGTGAGTTCAAGGCCTAACTACCAAACAATAGTAGCTCACACCTTTAATCTCTTAGCTGTAGAATTAGAATGCAGAGCTGAACCTGGAAGTGAAACAACTGATTGAAGAAGGTATTTAAGGTAGGCATAGGAAGACAGAGATTTATTCTACAGAAGGGGTGAGGAACAGAAGCTGAGGAAGCAGGAAGATAATCTTGAGAATTTGGTTGAGTGAAATTTGACTGTGATCTCTTTTCTTTCTCTGACATTCCAGTTTTTTGCCAATATCTGGCTTTGAGTTCTCACTTAATAAGAACAATAATTCATGGCACACATGAGAAAAAAATTAAATGTTTTCTTCTTAAGTTACATTGGTCATGACTTTTTGTCACAGCAATAAAAAATTAAGTAAGACACCATCCTTCTGTGAATCTAACTAGTTCTGACGTGAGCACTTTCATCAGGATACTGGTAGCAGGTGATATATTGATATATATATATATATATATATGCATATATATATATAGCCTTGCATTGTATTCTCCCAGAATTTGACAGTGATATTTTATATGTAATACATGTAATATCTATGTCCATTTCCACATTCTGGCTTTCAGCAGGCAACTTACAATACATTAAAAAATTATTCATATTTTAATTTTATCTGTAATAAGTTTCTAATCATTTTAGTATCAATTTTGGAATCTGCGTAAGTCAAAAGTTTTTTCAACTGACAATGAAAATTACATGTCAATATTATAAAAGTACATGTCTGTGCATTGAGTTTTTTAATCATAGGGAAGAAATAAAAATGATATAGGAACCTGTGCTGCATTGTATAGGATGGGGGAATGAATAATACATAATGATGGAGAACTTAGAAGGCTCTTTGAAATGAGCCTTAATAGAACATGTCATAGAAATTAGAGGAAGGTTTTTTGAATATGGAAAAATGAATAAATAAATAAATAATAAATGAATAAATAGAGTAGCTATTCTAGCCAATGTATTACCTATGTGCTTCAAGAAAGACCTTGTCTCAAAAAATTGTGAGTCAGAAAGGGTCACTTGACACTGAGTTCTGATTTCTACATGCATGCAAACACATTAATAAACATGCATGTTGACATTTGCACACATGTATATCACATAGTAACAAAATACCCTATACAATCACACACAAGGACCCTTACACAAAATAATCTCAAGTGCAAAACAACCTGTCTTTCTTACACCAATATCTTATCATTGAGCTTATTACATAGTAAGTATATTACATATTTTAATTGCATCTTTTACATATTTACTATCCTCTGTCATTGGAGTGTAAATATATCGTAGTTAAAATTTGTATTTTTGTTTTTCTCTAGCACAGCCATTCATTAATATCGGGAAGAATGTGATTAACTGATTGAGGTTGTAAGAAAGTAGATTCTTCCCTTACCAACTGAGTAATCATGTGCTTTCCCCAAGCTGCATAAAAGATGCACCAGTTCTTTTTTGGAAACAGATTGTCACTCTGTCTAAAATGTAGCAACTGCTGCCAATAATGTCTTTTTCAAGTCTTTCAATTACAGCACAATCTTTAATTTCTGTGTTGATAACTTTGATTCTACAAAGAAAGTTTTTAGTAGTTGTTATGAAAGTTGGATCACTAGGCTAGAAAGCCTAAAATAATTAGCATTTTTTCTGTCTATGAAATAAGATAAGTAAAACTGTCTAATCACTGTCTTGTAATATGCACTCATATTTGTGTAATACAGGGATATATTTATGGTTCATAGTCACTATTTACATAACTCTAATATGGTTCAAATGGTTGGTGCAATTTAATCCTGTCACTAGCATTTCCCAGGGTAGCCATTAACTTAGGTACCCCAAGATACAAGAAGGACATGGAGATCCATGGTGTCATGGATGACACAAAAGACAGAGATAGAAGGGGCTGTGATTTCCATATGCTTTAGAACTTCACAGAAATTAAGCCTGACAAAACCATTTAAACATCCTTTCCTGGTGCCACCAATCAAAAATTTATCCTGCTAAATCTACAGAGGTCCTTCTAGATAGACTTGTCACTATAAAAACAATTTGTTTGTCTAAGCAAATTTCTCATTTTCTTCCATATAAGTCAATGTATCTTTAGTTATATATTAAATATTTTCTAAGGATATTCTGGAAGTTGTTGATTCATTCTGACGAATGTTAGAGTTTTATGTTTTTCTTTATCATTCAAAAATGAGGGAATAAAAAAGGCAAATAAGCCCTTGCCATCACTCCCTAAATAGAAAGTTACAAGAATTTCTTCAGAAAGGAAGAAAATGATATGTCAGAAGTGCTAATTTACACAAGAAAAGTTTCAGAAAATGAATACATGAAGGCAACACTAAACTGTATTTTCTGTTCTCATTTTAATAGATAACTCTGTGTTTAAAGTATTACTAGCAATAACCTTACTGGGTAGCTATAGAATATACTAGTCCTTACTTAACATCATATAACTACAGCTTAACAAGTATGTTAAGAACAGATAAAAGCCTTTAGAAAATAAATACAACTGGCAGTTAGTTTAGACTCAATGGCAAGCTCAAAATGTATGAATAAGACCAATGTTAAGTTGTATGTGATTGTCAGACAGTAATAAACCAAAGTGAAGCTTCTGTTCTGCATGAGAAAGTGTTAGATAAATAAGAAAATGTTTAATATAAATGTTGAATATGTATGAATAGATGAAGCAGTTGCTTCATTTAAACAGACTAGACAATAGCCAGTTCATCATTGTTGGTTACTAAGAAAAATCAAATGATATATGTAGCACTTTGAATAACAGTGGCCCCATAAATTTAGTCATCAGGGAGTGATACTACTTGGAAAAATTAGAAGGATTAGAAAATGTCTTGTAGGAATAGGTGTGACATTAGGAAGTATGGTCTTGCTAGAGTAGGTGTGGCCTTAGGAAGTATCCGCATTTTTTAATCTTTCTGTAACAGTCCCACTAACTGTTATAAAAAGCTTTTGGGAGGACATTCTAATTCAAAATATGATAATTTGCAGCAATAGTACCACAAAATGAGCAAGATAAAAGTATATAAAAATATTATTTCTATGCAGAATAGGGTGAATATCTTACTAGAATCTAGATAATACACTAAATATTAACTGTTAAGAAGATAAATCTTAAAATGTAAAAATTATCAAAGAAAATAAGATAAAGAATAAAAATGTTTTTGCATAAAAATTAAAACAGTAAATTATAAACGTAAGAACAAAAATGATAAGAAATAACATGAAATATAAAAATCTAGGCTTTAAATGCTAGGCATAAACCTAAAGAGCATATGAATAACATTGAAGTAAATTTAAAATATTGAACAAAAAAGAAGAAATTGCAAGACTATAGTGAAAACCATAATTTATTTGTATGCAGTCTGGAAGAGAAACTTGAGATTCACCTAAACAGAAGGAAAAACTAATATGTTTTGCAAATAACAATACAATGCCAAGAAAGTTGACAAAACTGTGTAGTAAAAACAAAGACTTTACAACAAAAATATTACTAGATAAAAGGGATAAATTACAATATACATTTTATAAATACCTAATATATTTGGTATGCAAAATAAGTATAAACATATATGTATCTAGTAATGGCAAAAAAAATCACTCAAAGCAAATATTACATGAAGTGAAGGAAATAGATTTAAAGATAGTAACTAATGACCTTGTAAAAGTATACGTGTGTGTATATATCTGTTTCTGTGTGTCTGTGTGTGTGCAAGGAGATCCAAAAATAAGATTGCTTATCCTCCTAAGATATTGTCCATCTTTTTTATTTTTGAAGCATGATTTCTCACTGGCCTTGAGCTCATCAAGTAGCTAAGGCTGGCTAATCTCTAAGCCCCAGAGATCTATTTGTACAGTGGGCCACAGGAATCCAACTCTGTCAAGCTCCTTAGTGTTGGTTTGACAAGTATGTGACACCTACTAAGCTAGTAGCTGAATACTTTTATGTTTCTGTTCAGTAACCAATTCAGCTGTCATGCATCATAAACTTAATTACCAAGGAGCTCACAAGAGGATGGCTAGATGCTGCTAGAGGGAGAAAAGGAAAGAAGAAAGTGATGTAGTTCCATTTCAAATAAAAATCTATTTAAAACTTTAATATTCAACATACCTGCTATCTGTAATAACCACCAGAAAAAGTATTCTTGTAATAGAAGTTGGGTCTACTCCTTTAAAACAATGGTGTTTTGTTATATGTGCTATATTGAACTAAATTAAGTGAAATAAATCTACATATCACTCCCTGAAATGATCAGTCAGAGAAATTTTTCTTGTTTAGGAAATTTTTCTGAATGTTTTCCTCTGTGTCTCTTTCATCCTCTCTTATAACTTTCTCTCTCCCTTCACCCCCTCTAGCTCCAGGCCCCTTGGTCTAAACAAATCTCTCCCATCAGCAGTCCCACAGCTGCTTATATTAATTATAAACTCTTCGTCCAATGGCTCAGGCTCATTATCAGCTACCTTTTATAACTTAACTCAACCCATTACTATTAATTTATTGTATTGTTGTGTGTTCTATGGCTTTACCTGTGTTCTATTACATCTTGCAGTTTCCCATGACTCTGCTTTTCTTCATCTTTATCTCTGCTTGGGTTTCCCACCTACCTCTAAGCTGCCTTGCCACATCCAAAACTTCTTAATTAACCAATGGTAATAAAGTATATTCACAACTTACATAAAAATATCCTGCATCATCATCATCATCGTCGTCATCATCACCAATCTCTCTCTCTCTCTCTCTCTCTCTCTCTCTCTCTCTCTCTCTCTCTCTCTCTCTTTCTCTCTCTCTCTCTGTATGTGTGTGTTTTAATTTAGGACTTAATAAATGAAGGTTCTCTCCAATTTGCAAAGAGATGCTTCTCTCTTTCAAAGTCTTTATTAATAGTAAGCTAGACCATTACTAAGTTAATCTGTATTATATAAAACAGTTAATTTTCATGCTGTACTTTGGCAAAAGGATACTCTATTTTACAAGAAGATTTTTTTTATCTTTTCTCCATTTTGAAGAAAAAAGATGACTACAGCCTCAGAGTAAGCCTGGAAATTGCACTGGCTGTACCACCCATGCAACACCTATTCATAAATGACTTATTCCTTAGAATAAAAATGGGTCCCCTCCATAAGTTTGTTTAGGATAAATGAAAATTGTGGGTGCACATGAGTACATAAAATTATATCAGAAATCTAGGCCCATGAACTTATCAGACACTCAAATAAGATAAAAAGGAGTTAGTCTTTCATCTGGACCTATAAAAATGAATACCTAAATCTCTGATAGCAAAGTCTCACACCAACCTATCCTTGGATACTCCCTGACTAGTTATGCTCCTGCACTGTTGACACAGTGTATTTGATCTTCTGTCCTTTACCTATATATAAGTGATGGCACAGAGGAATGACTTAAATAGTTTGCTCTGTTAGCAGATAGATTTATTGGAAATAAAACTGCCAAGGCCCTCTCTCAAGAGGCAGGAACCTATCCAGGAACATGGAATATCTTTCTATTTTCTGATATCCTCCTCAATTTATTTCTTCAGTGATTTAAAGCTTTTGTCAAACGTATATGATACTTCTTTGGTGATAGTTACACCAAGGTATTTAATGCTATTTATATCTATTATAAAAGGTGATGTTTCTCTTATTTCATTTTTAGCCCTTTTATCTTTAGTGTATAAGAGGGCTACTGATTTCTTTGAGTTAATCTTATGCCCTGCTACATTGATGAAGTGTTTGTCAGATGTAGAAGCTCTTTGGTAGAATTTTGTGGGTCATTTATGAATGCAATCATGTCATCTGCAAATAGAGGTATTTTCACCTCTTCCTTTCTAATTGGTATCCACTTAATCTCCTTTCCCTCTCTTATTGCTTTAGCTAAAACTTTGAGAACTATGTTGAGTAGATAAGGGGAGAGGGGACAGCCTTGTCTAGTTCCTGATTTTAGTGGGATTACTTTGAGTTTTTCTCCATTTAGTTTGATGTTGGCCATTGGCTTTTTTGTAAATCACCTTTATTTTATTTAGGTATTTTCCCTGTATTCCTGCTCTCTCCAGGACTTTTATCATGATGGCATGTTGGATTTTGTCAAAGACTTTTTCAGCATCTAAGGAAATGATCATGTGTTTTTTTCCTTTAGTTTGTTTATATGATGGATGTCATTTACAGTTTTCCGTATGTTGAACCATCCCTGCAGTGCTGGGATGAAGGCTACTTGATTGTGGTGGATGATATTTTTTATAAGTGATTGTATATGGTTTGCCAGAAATTTGCTGAGAATTTTCACATCGATGTTCATGAGAGAAAATGGTCTGTAATTCTTTTTCTTTGTTTCTTCCTTTAGTGGCTTGTGTATCAGACTTATTATGGCCTCATAAAAAGAGTTTGGAAATGTTCCTTCAGTTTCTATAGTGTGGAACAGTTCAAGAAGTATTGGTATTAGCTCTTCTTTGAATATCTGGTAGATCTCTGCACTGAAACCATCACTGTCTGGGCTTTTTTTACTTGGGAGACTTTTAGTGACAGCTTCAATTTCCTTTGATGTTATAGGTCTGTTTAGGTCTTTAATCTAGTCTTGATTTAATTTGGTAAATGGTACCTGTCCAGAAAGCTGTCCATTTCTTTCAGGTTCTTCATTTTTATGGAGTATAGATTTTTCAAAGTATGACCTGATAATTCTATGGATTACCTGGGGGTCACTTTTTATGTCTCCCTTTTCATTTCTGATTTTTTTTAATTTGGATCCTCTCTCTCTGCTATTTTGTTAGTGTGGATAAGGGTTTATCTATCTTGTTAACATTGTCAAAGAACCAATTATTTGATTCATTGTTTTTTGTATTGTTCTTTTGTTTCAATTGTATTGATTTCAGCACTGAGTTTGATTATTTCCTGCCATTTATTCCTTCTAAATCAGATTGCTTCTAATTGTTCTATGGCCCTCAGCCATGCTGATAGTTCTCTTGTGTGGGATTTCTCTAGTCTTTTTATGTAGGCATCTGGTGCTATGAATTTTCTCCTTAAGACTGCTTTCATTGTATCCCATAAGGTGGGATATATGGTAGATTCATTTTTGTCAAATCCAGGAAGTCTTTGATTTCTTTCTATATTCTTCCTTGACCCAGAGGTGGTTCAGTTGAGTGATGTTTTATTTCCATGAGGTGGCAGGCAGTCTGTGATTCTTGATGTTATTAAACTCTAACTTTATATCCTGGTGATCTAATATGGTTCAAGGTATTATACACATTTTTTGGTACCTGTTGATATTTTTTTTATGACCTAGTATGTGGTCAGTTTTAGAGATTGTTCCATAGAGTGCTGAGAAATGTGTATATTCCTATTGTTTGGTTATAGGGTTCAGTACATATCTACTAAGTCCATTTGGGTCATAACTTCTGTTAGATCCCTTATTTCTCTGTTATGTTTCTGTCTGGTTGACGTATCTGATGGTAAATGTCGGGTATTGAAGTCACCCACTCTTAGTGTGGCAGGTTTGGTAAGCTTTAGATGTGTTTCTTTTACACATGTAGGTGCCATTGTGTTGGAACATAGATATTCAGGATTGAGAATTCATCTTGGTGAATTTTTCCTGAGATTAACAAGTAGTGACCTCTCTGGTCTCTTTTTATTAATTTTAGTTTAAAGTCTATTTTGTTAGATATTAGAATGAGTACACCAACTTCTTTCTTAGGGTTATTTGATTGAAAAGACTTTTCCAATCCTTTATTCTGACCCTGTGTCTGACTTTAAACTTGAGATGCATTTCTTGTATGCAGCAGAAAGATGATTTCTGTTTTTGTATCCATCGTGTCAGGGTGTGTCTTTTCAAAGGTGAATTGAGTCCATTGATATTAAGGGATATTAATGACCAATGACCAATATTTTCCATCATTTCTTGTAGTGGCTTGCATTTCCTTTTTTGAGGGGAAAGGTTTCTTCTGTGGGCTTATCAGTTGTCTGTGATTACATGGCTGCTTCTAGTTACCTTAGGTTGCAGTTTTCCCTCTAGGATGTTTTTCAGTACGGGGTTTGTGGTAAGGTATTGTTTAAATCTGGTCATGTCATGAAATATCTTGTTTACTCCATCTTTGTTGATTGACAGTTTTTCTGGGTACAGTAGTCTAGGTTGACATTCATGTACTATTAGTATCTGTATAATGTCTGACCAGGACCTTCTTGCTTTCATTGTTTCCATTGAGTAGTCATGTGTTATTCTGATGGGTCTCCCTTTATAGGTGATTTGATCTTTTTCCTTTCATCTCTTAATTTTTTTCTCTATTCTGTAGGTTTAGAGGCTTGATTATTATATGGCAAGCAGTCTTTTTTGTGGATCTAGTCTAGTTGGTGTTCTGCAGGCTTCCTGTATTTTTATTGGCATTTCCTTTTTTAGCTTGGGGAAGTTTTCTTCTATCATTTTGTTGACTATACTTTCTGTGCTTTTGAGCTGGTATTCTCCTACTTTTATTCCAATTATTCTCAGGTTTGGTCTTTTCATGGTGTTCCAAATTTCCTGGAATTTTGTCTTATGACTTTTTTTTGTTTTAGTGTTTCTTTAACTGATGTATCTATTGCTACTATTGAGTCTTCCACTCCAGAGATTCTCTCTTACACCTCTTGAATTCTGTTGGTTATGCTTTAATCTGTAGTTCCCAGTCATGTTTTCAGGTTTTCTACTTCTAATTTTTTTTGGCTTGTATCTTCTTTATTGTTTCTATTTCAGCTTTTAGTTCTTGATAAATTACTTTCACCTGTTTGTTTTCTTTTTCTTGGTTTTCTTCATTTTTTTCAGGGCTTTGTTCATCTCTTCTAATTTTCTGTTTGTATTTTCTTCTGTTTCTTTAAGGGAGTTTTTAATGTCCTTTTTTAAGGCTTCTATTATTTTCATAAAACTGTTTTTAAGGTCATTTTCTTTTGTTCCCTCTTCGTTGTTATTTTCAGGTCTTGAAGCTATAGAGCTACTTGCTTCTTCTGATGGTGTTTTGTTGACCTTTGTATTGTTGTATGTACTCTTGCATTGCTGTCTGCCCATTGTTTCCTCAATTCTTTTTTGGTTAGTTTTTGGTTGGCTTCTAGTGAGTTGTTGATCTGAGGGCTCTTAAGGCTCTTAATTAGCTTTATGCTCAGAGGGCTGGCTGCTCTTGAGAAGTCTCAGTGTTATGCCAGTCATCACCTCTTTACCTCTCACTTCTCAAGTGTGTGCCCAGGAAAATGGCTCTTTCCTTATTGCTATTATACCAGCTGTGTACTGGGTGGGCTTTGCTCTGGGCCAAAGCCAAGAAGCCATTTCAGGGCACAGGTTCAGGTTGCAGAAATCACCTTCTGACCCCTGAGCTCTCAGTTGTGCTTTTAGAAACTCCTCTGCTTCCTTGCTGCTATTATGCCAGTCCTTTTTTATGCAGACTCTGCTCCCTGCCAAAGAGTTTCTTACCTCTGAGAAGTGTGCCAAGAACCAAGGGACCCAACTGTTCCCCTGCTGCTCCTTGTCAGTAATGATCTGTGCTGCAGCAGTGGAGTGGTTCATCAGGGCCTGAGTTTAGGGGCAAATGTCACCTTCTGACCTCTTACTTCTCAGCTGTGGTTTTAGGAATTCATCTGCTTCCCTGCTGCTATTATGCCAGTCCTTTTCTGTGCAGACTGTGTTTCCCACTGAAGCTGAGTTTCTTACCTCTGAGACATGCACCCTGGACCAAGGGTCATTGGGTTTTTTGAGTAATGCTTCTGTATTGCTGGTTATCATATAAGGAAATCAGTATGGAACTTTAAACTGTTGGAACCTGGAAGCAGGCAATGAAACAGAAGCACTGGAGAGATGTGTTACACTAACTTGCTCAACATGATTTGCTCAGTCTGCTTTATTAAAAAACAAAGGACCACCTGCCCAGGCTTACTACCACCCATAATGGGATGGGCCCTCACACATAAATTGCTAATTAAGAAAATGTCATTAGATGCTTGCCTAAAGCCCAATCATAATTAGAAGCACTTCTTTTTATGTTTGGAATAAAGATTTTATTTAAACTGAAAGATTCACTTCTGCCAAGAGTGTCTAGCTCCTTCTGGTAAGTGCCTACCTATATCAGCTCAAAAACCCCATCCTGTTAACTGTCATATTAAACTGCTTGCTTTTCCATAGTCCTGCACTGAGACAGCCTTGACAGCCTGATTCCGTAATAAACCTTTTTTTCCAAAGGATGAGTGCAGTTTGGTGCTTTAACTGGGCCCTTGAGTGTAGTTTTATTCTAATGTTGATGGTGATTGTGTCTTTTTCCAAAGCAGTTTGGCCACACAGTCTTCTGCAATTGGCTAGTATTTAAAAAAAATGTTAAAAATTTAAAAAAAGGAGAAAGAAACCACAACTTTAAGCTATAATGTTATAGAACTGTAGTCAGGGTGGTAGGAATGAGTAACAAAAGTTTTAACATGTTGGCAATAGAAAGACTTATGCAAAAGTTTCACAAGGTGAAGACATTTGTGAAATATTGGTTCTTGGTAAGTGAGCCACCATTAATTAGGTTATTACAGCCTCACATAGTTGAACTTTGGTGAAATCATATTTTGATCTTGATGTCCAGCTAGGGTCAATGGTTCAATGCACCTCTCCAGGAATATGTAAGACAAAACCATGTCTTAGCAATACATCATTATAGTTAGCATTTAAAAAATTTAAGAGCAATATTCTGTTATGAGAACCCATGAGAGAATTCCTACAACAATTCTCCTTTTAGAAGAAAGTACAAAGTACTTTTGATTATATAGTTTACAAATTAAATAGGATACCCTCATTAAAAGGAACACACTGCAATCACATACATTATTGCAAACAGATTTCCAAAGCATGCTGAGTAACTAGAATAAGGTACAATTTGGAGTACAGTACATTCTTAGAGCATAAAGGTGACTATTAGGAGAGGTGTTAATATTGCTGATGAATATTATTGATAAATATAATTAGAGATTATATGGCTGTTCATTTAATAACAATTCATGTGTTCTTAAACTATTTTTCTATTATGTTTATAATTTTCAAAAGAAGTAAAAATGAAATGAATGAATGGAATAGGGAAATTACACATAGAGTGTGCTCTGTTTGAACAGAAATCATGTGGAAAAAATCCAAAGCAATTCCATAGTAAATTTCTATTGATGGGCAGAAAAAAGAAAGAAGGCTTAGTAAGAGAATTCTTATGAAGTATCCTCTAATGCAAATATCTAAGAATAGGATATGTAGTATGCTCAAATTCAAAAGAAAACTAAGGATAATAATGAATGAGTGAATGGTGGCAGCAAAATTGACAATTGCCTAATAAGAGGACAGTATGTCACCCAGCCATGCTTGCTTTCCCTTTACTATTTGATTCTGTCTACCTAGAAAATACCTAGAAACTCTGAAAGTTTCTCTGAACTTATGTTTTGTAAGTAAACATAGCACATTTGTATGACTTTGCATATTACTATGGGATAATATTGCTGTGCAGAAATATGTACTTGTCTAAAATATTGTCTGAAGTTTAAAACTTGCTCTTCACTTATCAGAGCAGTACAAGTTAAAATATATAAAACCATGTATATAAAATAATTTTCTTGAAATAAAAAATAAAGTAATATTACAGGAGGAAAAGGATGCCAGAGCAGATAATAATATTAAATGAATTAAGTCTCAGAATGACAGTTATTGTATGGTTTATTCTTTTACTGTGGTTTTCTAGATTGTATATAGCAGCACTATAAAATCACATATATATGTTATCAAAGTAAAAATGAAGCTAACAAGGGGATCAAAATATTAAAGAGGGTATGGGAAGTTGCAAGGTATAGGTGAACATTGTTAACATGCAGTGTTTGGTAGTTTTAAAAAAATGGCCTTAGAAGATACAGTATCATATACAGTGAAATATAATTTAGTGCAAACAAATATAAATGATATGTTACTCTGTTTATATCTACTTGAGCTTGCTAATATTTCCTGTGTTTATGAGATAAAATTACATGGAGATTTTTTTAAGTTTGTAAGTGGTAGTGGTATTTATTTATTTTTCTCATATTCACCACTGGTTCCTCTCCACCGCAGATTCCCAGTCCTCCTTCAACTTCCCCCAACATTTTCTTGCCATTCATTCCCAAGGGAGGTCTCCCAAGGTGAGTCAATTCAGTCTGGCATGTCTAGTTGATGTGGGATTGAGTTCCACCTCCCTGAATCAAGGATGAGTAAGTGTTCCTCTGTAGGAAATAGGCTCCAAAAGGACAGTTTACTCACCAGGAATAAACTCTAATACTATGGCAAGAGGCTCCACAAACTGTCTATGCCATTCAACTGCTTACATTCAGAGTTTCATTTTATGATAGTTCCTCTGCTGTCATTTCAGTCAGTAAGCTCCCAATAGCTTGAGTCAGCCATCTCTGTGAATCTTCTCCTCATGACCTTGATATTTTGCTCAAATAATCTCTCCTCATTCTCTTCAGATGGTCTGGGAGCTCAACCCAAAGTTTAGCTATGGATCTCTGCTTCTACATCCATCAGTTACTCAGTGAAGGTTCTACAATGAAATTTAGGGTGGTCATTAATTTGATTATAGGGGAAAGTCATTTTAGGCAGCCTCTTCACTGTTGTTTAGAGTCCTATCCAGGGACACCTTGTGGATTCTCAGATGTTTCCATACACCAGGTTTCTCTCTAATCCCACAATGGCTCCCGTTATCAGAATATCAATTTTTTTTCTTTCTCTCTCTGTTGCTCCTCCCACTCAACCATTCCATTTTCTAATGTTCTTTTTCCACCTCCCCTTGCTCCCCACATATGATCCCAGTTTACTCAAAAAATCTTCTTTATTTCCTCTTCCCAGGAAGATCCATGGATGTCTGTCTTAAATTCTTCCTGTTACCTAGTTGCTCAGGGCTTGAGGATTGTAGCCTGACAATGCTTTGCTTTATGTGTAAAATCCACTTAGGGGTTAGTAAATAAAATATCTATCATTTTGGGTCTCTGTTACCTCACTCAGAAAGAGACTAATATGTTCATTTTTCTGAAAATTTTAAGATGTCATTTTTTTCTGTTGAGTAGTGTGGTGATATGTTACATATTTAATAAAACCTGGAATATCAAAAGATTAACTCAGTCATAAACTAGATAGACATAGCTTAGGAATTTCTTGATCTTTGAATGCAACGCCTGGAATTCAATAGCACACCTTTAATTCAAGCACAGGGAAAGCCTTGGAGTGGTGATTTATTCCCTTAATCCCATACTCCAGAGACAGAACTTTCTGTGTTTCTGTGAGTTCAAGGCTAAATACCAAATAGAATAGCTCCCTCCTTTATCCTAACCAGGATGAGATATAGCTGGCAAAAAGGGTATTTAAAGTGCCATAGGAAAACAGCAAAGGAAAAATGACCAGAACCAAAGCTGAGGAAGTTGGAAGATAGTTGGGTGAGATTTGACTGCGGTGTTTTCTCTCCCTGATATCTGGCTCTGAGTCTCTTTCAATAGAATCACAATTTGTGCTGCACTTGGGGTACAACATTAGGACACAAATTCCTTCCCCCCAAAATAAAAAAAAATGAAAAAGCTGCTTGCCAACTGGAATAACACATGGCCTGAGTAGTTTACTGGCTAGCTAAGCTTTCTGTCCCGAGTTAGCCTCCAGCTTTAGGCAGGCCATGCATATTTCACATTTGGCTAGGTAAGCATTTTACAAAGTGGTCTCTTATGTGGGTATGCTTTCAGTCAGTGGCCTTTTACTCCTAGTGTGTTGCAGGTTTTTTCTCTTTTTCCTTCCTTGGTCTGCTTTCACACTAGGTAGGTGCCTCACTTTACAGTTATTTGAATCCTCACTGACAACTAGATTAGTGAGTATATCAGATTTTTTTTTAAAAGGGGGAATTTGTTTAAGGCAATAGAGAGTACTTGGTATTTCTGTGGTCTTTCTCTACACAACTTGATACTGGAACGAGTAAAGTAGATGGAACTATTCTCATAATGTTTATCATGTTGTTTATGATGAATATTATTTGTTTGATTACTTTTTTATCATTTCAAATGTCAATTAATGAGAATGCCAATAGAAAAGACTTAGAAAAGCCTATTAAGAGAGAAGACAAAGATATTCAAACTCAAACAGAAGAATATAAAGAACCAACATCAGCAATGTCAGCTATGGTTACATAAAAATAGCCTAAGGTTATCAGAGAGCCAACACTAATATACACAGTAACCTTTAAAAAATATGAAATGATAAAAATATTATAGAAACTAGTTGAGCCACCATACGAATGTTAGAACAAAGAACACTCAAAGAAGTGACTGTGACATACAGAATGCATTTACCATTAAATTTATGGTCCTCATGTAACCTGATCACTCCTCAGAACTGGTTAGATATTCTTACTGCTGTTTTGGAGGCAGGGCCACTTTTACAGTGAAAAACATGGTAGAAGGAGTGGGCTAAAATAATAGAACAAAGAAGCATAGCCAGAGGCTTAGAAGTCTCACAAGACCAACTCTTTGGAAAGGACATTATGCTGAAACTGAAAGGCAATCCATATATGATGAACATAATCTGAATTTATGCCACCTGGCAGCACAGAATGCTTGGGAATGGATAGAAGAAGTAGAAAAGAAAAAAAAAAAAACAGAATCTTTCACAAAAATAATGGAAAATACAAAAGAAACTTTTAGAGATTTTTTGCAGAGATTATGTGCAGCAGTAAATAGAATAATACCAAATTTGAAAGCAATGAAAATAATAAATTAGTTGCTACCATGTGAAAATGCTTTTACACAATTTAAAAATATAATAAAACCATTAAAAGCAAGGTCAGCACCAGATTGGATTCATGAGACAATTAATGGATAGTCTAATTCAGGTAATAATAATTGGGTAGGAGAGAGTATTTCTAGAGGTATAAAAAAAGTTAAACTGTTAAACAGTATAATTATGGAAGAAAAGGTCATATACAAAGAAATTATAATTAAGACTTTTCTAGAAATAGTACCTTTGTTAAAAATACTCTCAGGAGAACACCCCTCCCTCTTGGAATATGCAGGATGTGTGAAAAACATAGATATTGAACTAATGAATGTTGGTCAACAAGGGACTGACAAGGTAACACTCTGCCTTCAAGGAAACACACAAAGGGGGCTTTCAAAAGCCCCCCATATAAAATCCAATGCAATTGTACCCTGCCATAATGGAGAAAACACCTTCCCAAAACAATTAAAATAATTAAAACTTATTTAAAAAAAAAAACTACACTGAATGACATAAAATCTATAGAAAAGAAAAATGTAAGAAAAATTATAAAAAAAATTATGGTACACATCTATTAATGAACAAATGCCAAAATTAAAAATACAAATAAATGGTAGTATTATTGAAGGTTTATTGAACACAGGGTTGAATTTATTAATAATTTCACCAGAGTCTTGGCTTCAAAGTTGGCCCCTCTGGGAGGTAAATGTTCAGGTTTGGGGAATTGGCACATTATCACAGGTAAAACAGAGTAAAACATGGCTTGAGTATATAGGGCCAGAAGGACAGAGAGGAATATTAAAACCATATGTGACTAACATTTCTAGAAATTTATGTGGATGAGATTTACTATAACAATTGAATTCATAGATTAACATTTCTCCAAAAACAGAGATAAATCATAAACTAACACATATATCAGGGAGAAATATTAGAAGGTATTAGGAGAAACAGTCAAAATCTATCCAGGCTATACAGAAACAAAGGACAATAGCTGTTGACCTTTCAAAGGACCTCACAGTGCTACCTTTAAAATGGCAAACAGATAAGCCTATATGGATTCATCAGTGGCCATTAACAAAAGAGAAATTGCAGGCCTTACATCAGCTGGTACAGGAACAGGTAAATGCTCAGCCTATAGAACAATCAATGAGCTCTTGGAATTCTCCTATATTAGTCATTGCAAAGAAATCTGCAAGACGGTGACAGATTTAAGGGCAATAAACAAGATATTCCAGGCACTGAGATCTATACAGTATGCAATTCCTTTGCCTTCTTTTTTTTAAAAAGTGGCCTATTATAGTTATCAATTTACAAGACTGGTTCTTTTTTCTTTTTCTTTTTTTTTTTTACAATACCTTTACAAAAGCAAGGTAATGAAAAATTTGCCTTTATAGTGCCTACTTATAATTCTCAGCCTATAAATAGATATCAGTGGACAGTCCTCCTATAAGGAATACTGAATAGTCCCACACTATGCCAGTATTTTGTACAAAAGCCAGTAGAACAAATACATAACAAATTTCCACAATTTATAAATTATCTTCAGATGGATAACATTCTGTTGGCTGATTTAAATATTGATATATTGGAAAAAATGTTTGAGGAAGTCAGAAAAATTGCCTGTTTGGGGATTAAAAATAGCCCCTGAAAAAATAAAAAGGGGGAGACTCTATTAATTATTTAGTTTACAAAATTGGCCCACAAAAAATTAGACCCTTAAAGGCATAAATCAGGAGAGATAGATTAAAGACACTTACAGATTTTTTTTAAAGATTAATAGGAGACACTGCCAATTTATGATCCACTATTGGAATAAAAATGATGAAACTAGATAATTTCTTCAAATCCATAAATGGTGATAAAGACTTAAATAGTTCAAGAGAATTCTTGCCTGAAGCTGAGAGAGAATTGGCTTTGGTAGAAAAGAACTTACATGATGCACATGTGGAATGTATGGATTCAGAACTTAATTGCATCCTAGTTATCTTGCTCTCTAAGCATTTCCCTATGGGAATTTTAATGGAAAGAGAAATTTTATATTGAAATGGATATTTCCACCACATAGAAGGTGTAAGAAATTAAAGACATATGTGGAAAAGAATTCTGAAATGATTTTTAAAGAAAAATCAAGATTTCATCAATTGACAGGAATGTGCCCAGCAGAAATTGTTGTACCTTTAATTATTGAAGAAATTTGCTGGTTATGGGAATAAAGTGAACCTTGGCAAAGAGCCTACAGTAATTTTGGGGGAGATATTAACAACAAATATTATCAAACAAAAGAATTCTATTTGTAAAGAAAATTAATTATATTCTTCTTCATGTTGTACAAAATAAACTAATTTTTGGAGCCTCTACGTTTTATAGGAATGCGAACAAACCTGGAAAGGAAGGCTACAAATCAGAAAATATAAGTAAAGTGACTGAAAGCCCTAATAATTCTGTTCAAATATCAGAATTACATGCTATTGTGATGACATTAATGGATTTTACTCAACCTCTCAACATAGTCACTGATCTTAGTATGCAGTAAGAGTTGTTTTACACATTAAAACTGCTGATTTTATAAATTATGAGTAAGTATTAATTTTATTATTTATTCCTTTGCAAGAAATACTTAGAACTATGGACCATCCTCTCTATTTAAATCTCATTTGATCCCGTAGGGGGTCTGCCAGGTCCTTTAGCACAAGGTAATGATTAAATTGACAAAATAGTAATAGGAAATGTGCTAGAGGCCTCAGAGTTTCATAAAAACATCATGTAAATAGCAAAGAGTTCTATTGACAGTGTCCTTGGCTGTACAAAAGCTTCCTAGCTTCAGGAGATCCTACTTATTGATTGTTGGTCTTAGTGTCTGTGCCACTGGTGTTATATTTAGGAAGTGGCCACCTGAGTCAATTTGTAAAAGTGTATTTCCCACTTTCTTTTCTATCAAGTTCAAAGTGGCTGGGTTTATGTTGAGGTCTTTGATCCACTTGGATTTGAGTTTTGTGCAGGGTGACAGGCTCGGATATATTTGCATTTTTTTACACACTTCCATCCAGCTATGCCAACACCATTTGTTAAATATACTATCTTTTTTTCCATTGAATACTTTGGGCCTCTTTGTCAAAGATCAGGTGTTCATAGGTTTTTGGGTTAATGTCTGGATCCTCAATTCTATTCCACTGAATGGGAAAAGATTTTCACCAACCCTACAAGTGATAGAGGACTGATCTCTAAGATATATAAAGTGCTCAAGAATCTAAAGCCCAAAACCTTGAATAATCTAATCAAAAAATGGGGTTCAGATCTAAAAAGAGAATTCTCAGCAGAGGAATAATGAATGGCCGAAAGGCACCTGAAAAAGTGCTCATCATCTTTACCCATCAGAAAAATGCAAATCAAAATAACTTTGAGATACCACCTAAGACCTGGTAGATTGGCTAAGATAAAAGATTCAGATGACAGCCTATGTTGGAGAGGATGCGGAGCAAGGGGAACACTACTTCATTGTTGGTGGGAGTGTAAGCTTGTTCAGCCACTTTGGCATGTAATATGGCAGTTTCTCAGAAAATTGAGAATCAATCTCCCCAAGGACCCAGCAATACCACTTCTGGGTGTATACCCTAAAGATGCACAGTCACACTCCAAAGGTATTAGCTCAATTATGTTCATAGCAGCATTATTTGTAATAGCAAGAACCTGGAAACAACCTAGATGTCCCTCAACTGAAGAATGGATTAACAAACTGTGGTACATCTATACAATGGAATACTACTCAGCAGTAAGAAAAAATGATATCCTAAAATTTGCAGGCAAATGGATGGATTTGGAGAATATCCTCCTGAGTGAGGTATCACAAACTCAGAAAGATAAGCAGGGGATGTATTCACTCATTAGTGGTCTCTAAACAAACAAATAAGAAAGAAGCAAAGCGTGCCCAAGCTGCAAACCACAACCACTGAACAGCTTGGGATCATAAACACCCTAGACTGACCCTTCAGATTCCACTCCACCTAGAGGAACACCTGATTCACTCTTGAGGGAGGGGGAACAAAACTGGATTTGCTAGGAGTGGAGACTGAACTAAGCATTATTGGATCAGTGGGACCATGGGACTGTCTGCTGCCTGCCCAGGAAGGGGATGGGGAGTTGTGGAGAAGAAAATATGACCTGATGTGGCAGGAGGGGGAAGGGACCTTGAATAAGGATATACAGGGATAGAAAAAAAATTCAGAGAGAAAGCTGAACATAAAGTAATTTTATGTGTTGCAAATTATTTGCATTATCACCCTTGATAAGTCATGCTTATGATTTTTATTTTCTTTATAGTTATTATTACCCTATCAGTATTTTAAAATCAATTTACTGTTTTTCTTGATAAATACAAAATAAATAAAAGAGAAAAAAAGAAAAAAATAGCAAAGTGTTAAAAGAAGATTTGTCCATCACTTGGCAACAAACCAAAGAAATTGGAAAAATTGGAAAAAAACACCTGTTCCTTCTATAACGAAACTCCATTACTAGCAGGGAGTAACCCTAAATGTATACATAGAAATAAATCTGGCAGATGGATGTATTTCATTTTACAAGATTTTTTTAAATCAAGATAAGTACCTCATATAATAAACATGTTTTCTGGATTTCAATGAGCAATTACTTTGAGTTCAGAAAAGTCTGATTTTGTAATCACACATTTACTAGAAGTTATGGCCATAATGGGAATATCTATAGAGGTTAAAACTAACAATGTTCTGGCATGTGTCTCTAGTAAAATAAAGCAATTATTCACTTATTACAAAATAAAGCATATTACAGGAATAGCACACAATCCTACAGGACAAGCAGTCATTGAGTGATCAGATCAAAGTCTAAAAGAGACACTAAATAAACAGAAAGGAATAGCAAAGATCCCCAGAAATAGATTACATAATGCTTTATTAACTTTGAGTTTTTTAATGCTAATAAGAAAGGAACAACAGCTGCTGAAAGGCATTGGACTATAGAAAAATGGCTGAGCTAAATTAGCCAATTTTAAATATGTATTGACTCATAATGGAAGCCAGGCTATGTGCTGCTTGGCAAATGGGATTTGCTTTTGTTTTTACAGGTGAAGAAAATTTATGGATACCATCAAAATTACTAAAAGTTCCATTTGAACCAGAGAAATTTCATAAAAATAAGAAATCATAGCTCATCCATCCATACTGCAATTCTTTAACTTGTAAGAAAAGAGCAAAGGGTTAGGACAGGTTTTTTGTTTTTATCTTCACAGAAAACCAGAAATACCCATTTTCAAGAAGTTAAAAGAGCTTGAATGTCTAGACATCTACAACAGAAGGGGGGCTATCCAGAAAAATTCAGAAGCAAAAGAATATTGGGCCTATTAGTATCATTATACTCAAAATAGTAAAAAAAAAAAAAAAAAAAAAAATTCTTAAACCTCTCTCTTTATGAAAAAATGTTGAAGTCCAAGTTTAATTATAAATTAAACCTGGCTTTAGAGTTGGAGTGTGGATCTCTCTTTCTCTAAACCCTAGCATACTTGTTAATGGAAAATACAAAATCTTTGTATCATATCAGAAGAGTCACCTGATATGGGACAGAAGAATAACTAAAAAGATTGGACTGTACTATTGTTACTAATGCTATTATGAATATGTATATATTTAGCTTTCTGTACATTGTGTTGGGTTTTAGTCTCTTTTTAGTTTTCTACAGTGATCCATGATGATGCCTGATTGTAAACTGGAAATATTCAAAGGAAATATGGAGCCTCACATCAATGATTTCACATGGATTATGACAAAGCCACGAGGTTGAAAACAATAACCAAAAATAAGAATTGGACTACAACAGCTCAGGACAATTTTGAGCTGATTAGGTGAGATGAACCAGCTTCATAGACTATTCTAGCCAGGACTTGAGACAAGCCATGAACTTTCCTGTTTGCAGAGACTAGACAACAACTGATACAGCTGCATATTTCAGGACTTGACAATTAACAAAACTTTTCTTTTCAGGTTCCCATAAAGATGCTGTCACGTCCACCCCAGACAGGCTGTAAGTAAATTTAAGAACTTGGTACCCATATTCCCAAGAGGGAGGGTGGTAGTTTTTGGTCTTTTAGTGAGTTATAGATGATTGTCATTGTTTAGAATAGTTGGTCAATATTGTTATTGGATATGATTTGAAAAATATTAAACAAGAGAGGATAGATTCAGGATTTTGTTTTAAAACAGAAAGTAACAGAAAAGATACAGATATGATAGGATAAAGGTTAGATTTTTGAATCTACTTTTTAAAAGGAATTTCTAGATTTAAATATTTAGCATTGGATTGATTTTTTATATATTGTATACAAATTTTATATATTGTTATAAGGTTGAGATTAATTTTGTCATTGTACATATATTTCTCTTTGTTCAAATATTATACTTATACAGTTCTTCTAACAATGTAATACAAATTGCTACTCCATAAAAGTTATTATTACCAACTAATTAGGATATAAAAAATGCAAGTTATTAGTTAGACATTACAACCAAACTTATAGACATATTAAATATGTTTTCAAGATTCCATGTATTTTAGATGAACAAGTCTTTTTCAAATACTTCAGAGATCCATAGAATATGGCATTTAAGATATTTTAAAAACATAGGCCCTTATATTTTTGACAATGAGACATCTACTCCTGGTAGCACCAATTCACTTCAGAGAAGATTATGAACATCAAGGAAACTCCTGCATATGAGTTGACTTCTTTGTGACAAAAGTGAGCCACTGGCCAAGAAAATACTCTTGCCTTGACTGCTGATGATATGATATTCGAAATGGACAAGCACGAGACACACACAAAAAGAATTACCAAACTTTCCAAGACAAAGTAAAAAGGACTTTGGAAATCTCCTGCTGCACAGAGAAGTCTGTTAGACTCCAGAGACAGAATTTTCTGTGTTTCTGTGAGTTCAAGGCTAACTACCAAATAGAATAGCTCCCACCTTTAATCCTAACCAGAATGGGATACAGATGGCAAGAAGCATATTTAAGTTGGCATAGCAAAACAGCTGAGAAGCAACCAGGATCAAGGATGAGAAAGTTGGAAGATGTCTGAGTGAGATTTGACTGTGGTGTTTCATTTTTCTGATTATTTCAGCCTTTCCTCAGTATCTATCTCTGAGTCTCTTTCAATACAATCAGAATTCATGCTACAGAGTACTATTCCATTGTGTACATGTACTACAATAGTTTAATTCATCCTTCAGTCTAGGGCTTTGGTTGTTTGCAGGTTCTGGCTATCATGAATAATGCTACTATGAATATAGTTAAGATATTACCCTGAGGTAAGAATATGCATCCTTTGGGTAGATGCCCAAGAGTGGTATTACTGGATTGAGAGGACTGATTCCCAATTTTCTGCGTAACTGCCATTCTGATTTCCAAAGTGGCTGTACAAGTTGACATTTCTACCAAAATGGATGAGTGTTCTCCTTGCTCAACATCGTGTCCAGCATAGTCTGTCATCTGTGTTTTTGATCTTAGCCATTGTGACAGGTGTAAGATGGTATAACTAAGTTGTTTTGATTCATATTTTCCTGATGTCTATGGATTTTGAGCAATTCTTTAAGTGTATTTAGGCAATTTGAAATTCTTCTACTGAGATTTTTTTTTTACATATAACTCAGTACCCTATTTTTACATTGTATTATTTGGGGTTTGATTTCTAGTTTCTTGAGTTCTTTATATATTTACAGATAGGTCCTCTGTCAGATATAGGGTTAGGGAAGATTTTTTTCCCATTCTGTAGACTGTCATTTTGTCTTATTAACCATGAATTTTGCACAAGCTTCTTAGTTACAGGAGGTCCCATTTAGTAATTGTTGCTCTCAGTGTCTGTGCTACAGATGTTACATTTAGGATGTGGTCTCCTGTGCCAACAAGTTCATGGCTATTTCTTATTTTACTTTTCATCAGGTTCATTGTAATTAGATTTATGGTGAGGTTTTGATCCACTTGGACTTGAGTTTCATGAAGGGTGATAGATGTGAATTTATTTGCATTCTTCTACCTACCACCATCCAATTATGCCAGGACAATATGTTGAAGATGCTTTTTTTTCCCACTGTATTTTTTTCTCAAAAATCAAATGTTTATAGGTGTGTGAATTAATATCAGTGTCTTCACTTTAATTCCATTGATCCACAAATCTGAATTTATGCCAAGAGAAAGCTGATTTTTTATTACTGTAGCTCTATAGAAGAGCTTTCAAATCTGAGATGGTAATGTCTCTTGAAGTTTTATTACTAAATAGGAATTTTTGGCAATTTTGGCTTTTTTGCCTCTTCCATATAAAGTTGAATATTATTATTTTGAGATCTCTGAAGAATTGTCTTTTGATTTTGATGAAGATTGCATTTAATATGAGATTGATTTTGATAAGACTGATTATTTTATTATGTTTATCCTACTTATTCAAGAGCATGAGAGATCCTTTCATTTTTTAATTTCTTCTTCAATTTCTTTATTCAATGACTTAAAGTTTTTTGTCATACAGTTCTGTCACTTCTTTAGTTAAAGATACCCCAAGATACTTAATGCTATTTACAACTATTGTAAAGAGTGACATTTCCCTAATTTCATTTTTTAGCTCATTTTTCATTTTTGCATAGGAGAATTATTTATTTTTTTGTGTTAATCTTGTATTCTGCTACATTGCTGGAAGTGTTTATGAGCTGTAGGAGCTCACTGGTAGAATTTTCAGAGTCATTTATATATATACTATCATATCTTCTGAAAATAGTCATAGTTTGACTTCTTTATTTCCAATTTGCATCCCATGGTCTTTTTTTTTTTTTTTTTTTTTTTTTTTTTTTTTTTTTTTTTTTTTTTTTTTTTTTTTTTTTTTTTTTTTTTTTTTTTTTTTTTTTTTTTTTTTTTTTTTTTTTTTTTTTTTTTTTTTTTTTTTTTTTTTTTTTTTTTTTTTT
>PVIH01014380.1:0-12359 GCA_004025045.1 Sigmodon hispidus | reverse complement strand
TGTCTTGTTCCTAATTTCATTGGGATTGCATTGAGTTTTCTTGACTTATTTTGATGTTGGCTGTCATTTTGCTGTATATTGCCTTTATTATGTTTAGGAATTTTTTTTCTTGATCTCTCTAGGACATTTATTATGAAGAAGTGTTGGATTTTTCACCATCTAATAAAATAATCATATTTTTTTTTGAAATCTTAAATTCGGTTTGCCAGTATGTTATTGGATATTTTTGCATCAATATTTACGAGGGAGATTGGTCTTTAATACTCTTTGTTGAGTATTTTTGTGGTTTGGCTATCAGGATGACTGTAACCTCACTAAAAAGAGTTTCACAATACAATGTTCCTTCTGTTTTTATAATATGGAACAATTAGAGGTATATGGGTATTAATTGTTCTTTGAAACTCTGGTGTAATTCTGCACTGAAATCATCTGGTCCTAGACTTCTTTTGCTTCAGAAATTTTTAATTACAGCTTCTAGTTCCTTAGAGATTAAGGATCTATTTAGGTCATTTTTCTGGTTTTGATTGAATTTTGGTTAGTGGTCACTTTCCAAAAAGCTGTCCATTTTTTCATGTTTTCTGGTTTTGTGAATTATATATTTTGAAGTATGACCTGATGATTCTATGAATTTCCTCATTGTCTGTTGTTATGTTTCCCTTTTATTTCTGACTTTCTTAATTTGAATATGCACTTTCTGCCTTTTAGTTAGCTTGAATAAGGATTTGTCTATCTTGTTTTCTTTTTCAAAATACCAAATCTTTGTTTCATTGATTATTTTTATTATTATTTTATTCAATTTTATTGATTTTAGCCATATTTGATTATTTTCTGCTGTCTACTTCTTCTGGGTGAATTTGCTTCTGTTTGTTCTTGAGGTTTTAGTTGTGCTGTTAAATCTCTTGTGTGAGATTTCTACAAAAACTTTATGTAGGCACCTAGTGCTATGAACTTACCACTGCTTTCATTGTTTCCTATAAGATTGGGTATGCTGTGGATTTATTTTTATTGAATTTTAGGAAGTATTCAATTTCTTTCTTTACTTTCTTCTCAACCCAGGGTTCAATTGAGAGATGCTCAGTATTCATGAGTTTGTAGGTTTTATGCGGCTTGTGTAGTTGTTGAACCCTAATTTAGTCCATGAAGATCTAATAAGATACAAAGTGTTATTCCCATGTTTTAGATCTATACATATTTGTTTTATGATGAATTATGTGGTTAATTTTAGGGAAAGTTCCATGGAATACCGAGAAAAAGGTATATTTCTTTGTGATTGGGTGGAAAGTTCTGTATACATCTATTAAGTACATTTGAGCCATAATATTTATTAGTTTCAGTATTTTGCTGTTAAGTTTCTGTCTGGTTGACCTATCCATGAATGAAAGTGGGTATTGAAATAATCTACTATTGGTTTGTGGTGTATGATGTGAGGTTTATGCTTTAGTAATGTTTCTTTTACATGTGTGGGTGCCTTGTATTGGTGGCATAAATGTTCATAATTAAGATTTCATCTTAATAGAATTTTCATGTGATAGTGTTCTTTCTTGTCTCTTTTGATTGGTTTTAGGTTGGAATCTATTTTGTTAGATATTAGAATAGCTACACCAGCTTATTTTTTAAGTCAATTTGATTGGAAAATCTTTTTCCTAACCCTTTATTCTGAAGCAGTCTCTGTCTTGGAAGTTAAGGTGTATTTCTTGTTTGTAGCAGAAGAATGGATCTTGTTGTTCTAACCACTGTGTTAGCCTCTGTCTTTTTATATGTGTATTGAGTCTATTGATATTAATGACCAGTGACTGAAAATGGCTGTTATTTTTGATGATTTTCCAATCATCAAAATATTTCCATTCTGTGAAGTTTCCTTTTTTATATATTGCTTTTAATTTTGTGGATTATCTACGTGCTTTAGTTTGGAGTTTTCCTTCTAGTGCTTTCTGTAGCCCTAGCTTTATGGATAGATATTTTTAAATCTGTTTTTTTAATGCAATATCTTGTTTATGCTGTCTATAGTGTTTGAGAGTTTTGCTAAGTATAATAGTTTGACCTGGAAACTGTGTTCCCTTAGCGTCCTTATAAAATCTGTCCAGGACCTTTTAGCTTTAATAGTATCCATTGAGAATTTGGTTAGTATTCTGATGGGTCTGACTTTATATGTCACTTGATCCTTTTCTGTTCCAGTTCTTAAAATTCTGTCTTTATTCTGTTTGCTTAGTTTATTATTTAGTTATTCTGTATGCTTTGATTATTATGTGGTGAGCTGACTTTTTTGAGGGGAGGGTCTAGTCTTATTTGGTTTTCCATAAGTTTCCTCAGATTTTTATAGTCATTTCCTTTTTTAGTTTAAGAAAGTTTTCTTTTATGATTTTATGGAATATATTTTCTGTGCCTTTGAACTAGTATTTTTCTTCTCTTCTTCTTATTCTTAGATTTGGTCTTTATATAGTGTCCCAGATATGCTGGATAATTGTGTTATAATTTTTTTAACTTTTAATTTTTCTTTAATGAATCTATTTTCTTTATTGAATCTTCCATACTAGAGATAATCATTTTCATCTCTAACATTTTGTTACTTATTCTTGTAGCTGTAATTCCTGTTTATTTATTCACATTTTCTAGTTCCAGCATTCCCTTAGTTTATGTCTTTTTTATTGCTTCTATTTTTGTGTTTAAATCTTGAGCTGTTTCCTTTATCTGTTTGATTGCTTTTTCTTGATTCTCTAGTCTTTATTTAAGAGAGTTATTCTTTTTTCTAACTTTTTACTTGTCTTTTCTTCTACTTCCTTAAGAGAGCTTCTTTTTTCCATTTTTTATTTATTATAAATAAAGTCTCATTTTTTATCCATGTATTCCCTTGTTCAAACTCCCTTCCCCCTCCCACCCCTCCCAGTCACTCTCTTTTCTCCCCATCTCCTTATCTTCTCCCCAGCAAGGGCAGGAGGTCCTAAGGTCCCAAGGTGGCTTAGTTCAGCATCCACTCCAGGCAAATCTGCATTTCTCATCTCAACATCAAGACTGGGTCAGGTGTTCCTCTGGAGGGAATGAGCTCCAAGGTGCTTCAGATCCCAAGCTGTTCAGTGGTTGTAGTTTGCAGCTTGGGTATGCTTTGCTATTTGTTTAAAGTCCACTAGTGAGTGAGTACATCCCTTGCTTCTCTTTCTGAGATTGTGATACCTCACTCAGGAAGACATTATCCATATTCATCCATTTGTTGGCAAATTTTAGTATATCATTTTTTCTTGATGCTGAGTCATACTCCATTGTGTAGATGTATCATTCTTCTTTAATTTTCCCTTTTAGGGATTATATAATTTTCTTTAATATATTTTAAGGCCATTTTTTTCTTGCTTCTATTATATTGGAATGTTAAGGTCTTGCTGTTGGACAACTACTAGGGTCTAGTGAGGCCATATTGTACTTTATGTTTTTGAATGTATTTTTGCACTAGCATCTACCTCTTTCTTCCTCCTATTGGTTAAAGTGTTGTCTGTGATTCAGGGAGCTGTTTTTGGTCCACTGGATGCTCTTGATGGAAATGGAGATTTTGGAGAAATTGGAGCCATTAAAGTCTGCATCTCAGGAACTATTTGAGATCTATAGCTAGAGCTCTTGTGATGGAACTATCTCAGGAAGTCACTTTTGTGATAGGACTTTATAGGGACTATCTCAGGAAGCAGCTGAAGTGGGGGGGATAGGTGAGTTTGAGGAATGGAGTGAGATTTATAGGTTAGAGTATCTGATGAGAAGTAATATTAGTTAGGCTTACAGGTATGTGTTCTGCTTGTTTATCTGCAGCTGGAGCTGTGATGAGTTTGGGGGCCACAGTTTGTGTTCTCATCCCCAGCTGTCCTAGCTGACCTGACTAGCTAGAAATAAGAAAGGTAACTCACCTTTTGTGTTGAGGCTCTCCAATGGCTGTGTTTTAAGAAGCAGCTTAGGTTATAGGGATGGGTAGCATAGGGGAATAGATTGAGGTTTATAGTCTAGAGAGTCCAATGAGGGGTAATGATCGTCAGGTTTTCAGGCAAGTTTGGTTACCTGCTGCTGGAACTTTGATGAGTTTGGGGAACACATTTATCCTCTGTCACCCAGATTTGAGGGCTATCTCAGTTTGCTATTTGGGAGGAAGGAACTCATCTGTTGTCTACATGAAGATTTCGTACTAAGTTTTTAAAAAAAAATGAAAGGAGTTTGAAAATGTTATGAACAATGTTTTTTATTAACATAGTAAATTGCACATTATAAATAAACTCTGTCCTAAGGAAGAGTCATGGATTCCTTCCTCTTTCCAATACTGATTTTCTAATTTTCCCATATAAGTGTTAAAATAAAGGCCACTTGAATTATATTCTCTGTATTCATGATTGCCTCTTTAATGTTCACATGATTCTTAACCAACTAAACCATGTGGTCAGAAGTTTACTCAGGCTATAGGACCCCTTGGGCATGGTCCTTCTAGTGCCTTACTCTGACTAACAGCTGAACTTTTTTGCACAGAGAACTTTAGATGTTTCATCCTGATGGTCAACTTCATTGTGTTAAGACATAGCTAGCAAGCTAGCACAGCCCTTTGCTTCTGTGAGGTGTTTTTATTAGTGATAGAAAATTGAGCTGATAAAGTAAAGCCTGTCTCAGATCTGAGTGGTCCTGCCTTGTATGCTCATGTCCAATAAAAATAAGAAGCAGAAGAATGGAGGAAATGGCAGTAACACTTGAGAGTGAGCCCTCTGAATTCTACTCATAAACATGAGATGTCAATTTCTTAAGACTTTGAACATAGGCTCACACCTGTAACTATCTCAGAAGCTTCTAGACCTATAACTGTGTCTCTATGATGAGTCCCTTACATTCCGAGGCTTTTTCTTTGTAAGACTAAGCATGACTAGTTTTTTTTTTTATCTTTAATTAACAAAGACCTTCAAAATGTAAGCTAATTTTATAATGTTCAGTGTGTGTGTGTGTGTGTGTGTGTGTGTGTGTGTGTGTATGTAGGATCATTTTCTGCTGATTTTGTTTGACGGGAAAATCTTAATTATCATTAGACAGAAACATGACTATAGCCAGTGTTGATGACTGATAGTGTAGTATTTTTAACGAAAATGTACCCCATAGACTCATTGATTTGAATGCTTATTAATTAAAATTTATGATTGGCACTATTACAAAAGATTAGGAGTTGTGGCCTTGTTGTAGGAAGTGTGTCACTGGGAATGGGCTTTGACATTTTCAAAATCCCAAGGAAGGTTCAGTGGCTCTCTCTGATTCCTGAGATTGTGGTATAGAATTTTCAGGTACTTTTCTAGATCCATATCTGCCTGTGTGCTACCATGTTTTGTGCCATGATGATAATGAACAAACTCTCTGAAACAGTAATTGAGCCCCAATTAAATTCTTTCTCTTAAAAGAGTTACTGTGGTCATGGTGTTTCAATGCTGAAGTAGAAACACTACGTAAGATAGATATCAAGACATAATGAAGCCAGAATCAAGACTCAAGGTTGCTGCATGGCTACTATGGACAAGGCAGGAAGGAAAGTACATTTTTTTTTTGTAAAAGAATCTTTTTAGAAAATAGTTCTCTGATATACAATATATCATATATCTTTTCTACTCTCTCTATGTTGGGTTGCTACTGAAATTCTTGCTTTCTCTAAGAAAACAAAGCTGAGTCTTTTCTAGGAAGGTTTTAAAAAGATCTCTCACACTAGTTGAGGTACATGACTAGTTCAGGCTTCAGAACACATTGTTGTCCTATAAAAGTCTGGCTCCACTGCAAGCATCTGTGGGGTCCCTTAATTAAAATGCCTCCACCAAGAAAATACTTGTCTTTATCTACTTCAAAGTCAGCCTTAATAGCAATGTACTATTGTACAAGGTTTTCCTTATATGCTGAGGGATTTTCTATTATTGATTCTATTTTGGATTCTCAACTACCTTATTAAGTAGGCATTATAATATATATTTAACAAATGGCAAAGGCCGAAGAAAAAAACCAAGATGTCAATACTTCACTTCTAGTCTACTAGATCAAAAATACTATAAAGGGAGCAGAAAGACACAATGCTAAATGAAATAAGTGGCACCAACAAACACATGATCCAGTTTGGCTCATTCATATAAAAGAAATATCTATGTTCTCATTGTGCAGTACTGATGAATAGAACCTGCAGAAAGTAGAGGGTTAAATTTTATTAGTACATGATTCATATACATTTCATAATATATTGAAATATAAAATTCAGTTTTGTAAATATGTTCAGGTAACATATGGTATCTAAAATTAGAGTTATGTAATATTTGTTTGTTTATAGAAACATAGTTACATGTAACCAAAGTTAGGTTTAAACTATGTAAACCCATGATGACATTAAACTTACTTCCTAAGGGCTGACTTGGAATTGTGGGCCACCATGCCCAAGGATATAGTTATAGTGCAAAAGCACCTTATCAACTGAGTTACATCTACAACCCTAACTTTGGCTTTTATTAGTATTCACATAAATCCCAAGCTGCCACAAGAGCTACCCCACTCACCCAGAACATAGATAAACACAGACATTATATTTTCCATTGTCTTGTTCTGAGAATCATTTAATTCATGTGGAATTAGAATTACTTCTGGGATAGATGAATGTTTTTTGAATAGAGAGCAACATCATGACAAGTAAAAGAGCTAGAAATATTAGAAAGAAGTTTTTAGGAAATCACAGTAGTCTCCTAGGGGAAAAATGAAAGTAATGGTTAAATGAGTGCCTCTTATTTTCTCTTTGCTTTGTTTCTGACAGCCTGTACTCCATTTATAACTGCTTGAACTTTGATTCAATTAGAGTTGACAAGATTGATGTCCCAGGGATGCAGAGAGGCCTGTTTGTGACTATATGCTGCTGCTGGGGCATAAAGTATAAAGATCACTAATAAAAAATAAAAGACTTAGAGAAAAATGTCATTCATTTCAGTGGTTTCTAGACAGGTTAGAAAATAGCAATGATCTTGTTTACATGACTTTCTGCCCATATTCACAGTGATAGCATGGGGGAGTAGTGGGTGGGTGAGATAGAAAGAGAATATGGGAAGACAAAAAAAAAAGATGGATAAATGAATAAAGAGTATATAGAAAGAGGTAAAGGATAAAGAGATAGAGAGAGGAGTTTGGGTGGGGAGACTCCCATATAAACAAGGAAACAATATGACACTAAGTATATCAAATATTTGCTGTGCATACTATTTTCTAGGCCACATATCATTTTTGCCAAATTTATGGGTTTTAAAATATATATTATTTAGAAACAAGGTCCCAAATATCTCTAGCTATACTTAACCTTATAATCTAATTGTTATAACCTGGATCTTCTGAATCTCTTGCTTCCACGTTTGCTAGTAGTGATCAGATCCTAGGTTTTATACATTTTAGACAAATACTTTTACCAATGGAGCTTCATCCCCAGTTCCTCTGTCTGTGGCAGGAGTCTTATTTTCCTATGTAATATTTTATTGAGCTATGATAAGGGGTGACATATGGTATAAAAGTTTGCCAATGAGTCAACTTTTAGAGAGAAGAAAAGGGCACTGAGGTCTATAGGAAAGGGGGAGAAAGTTAAAAACACACACCAAGATTTTTATAATACACACACACCACTACTTTCCACATATTTCAGAACAAAAAGCCCATTCAAACAAGTGAAGGTACCAGAAGGTAAGAGAGTCAGTCTGCTAAAACTTTTAAGGTCATTCTATGCCATCAGACTTGGATTACCTCAAGGGCAATGTGAGCTACCTGATGAGATGTGAGAACTTGTTCTGTAACAAAGAATCTCTAGTAAATGTGCAGAGATAAGATTGTGGGAATCAATATTTGAGAAATCAATAGTTATCTGACAGATGAGAGCTCTGTTTCATCTATGACTTTGTTGGAGAATTCTACCAAAATTAAAAAATAAACAGCATCAATCCTGAAAAGAATCCAACTGTCAAATTGTTCATTTAGGGATAAATGAGTAAATGACGCATGGCACATTCAAACATGGTTCACTGTTGAAATGTAAATATTGGAACTAGGGAGATGCTCAGCTGTTAAGAAAAGTTACAGCTCTTCCAGAAAATGTGAGTTCCAGTCTTAATACCCATGTTGTAAGACTTATAGCTGCCCCACACTTCAGATGTGTGATAACTGACATCATTCTTTGGATTCTACATTGGACTTTGTAGTAGGGTGTGGGGTTCACATACACAGATACAAACACATAGACACACATATGCACACATACACACGCACCAACACACACACACACATTATCAAGTAAATTAAATCCTTAGAAAAACAGTGATATCTTTTACAATGTTAGAAATTTTACTAAGTAAATGCATTTGAAAGAAGAGCCAAGTATTGTATAGTACTAATAATATAGGATATTCTTGTATTCAGAATAGTCAAAACCTTAGTGATAGCAAATTGAATGTAAGTAATCAGAGATGGTCTGTTGGGTAGAGGCAATAAAGAATTATATTTTAATATAGTCTAATTTTATAATGATCTGAGTTTGGTTCCCAGCAACCATCTTTGTTACTTAAAACTATCTGTAACTCTAGCAAAAATAATTTTTCTTTTTTTTCATATTAATCTATTGCACCTTTATTCCTTGCTTTAAACTTAATTATTTAAGTTAAAATAAAAATCAGGAAAACCTAAGAAAAAGATGATCTGAAGACATCTTTATCCCTAACCTTTTTTTATAGATATTTATCATGTCCTCTATACACATGACTTCAAGGGCACCTGTGGGGTATATAGTCTTCAAAGCAGCAGAGATATTAAATTTTATAGTTATTATTTTATAATTGTTAAAAATGTTAAATTTTTTTATAGTTACAAAATGAAAGGAACATTTATTAGGTTTCAGACAATCAGATTCATTAGTTTCAGCATAGCTATTACCAGTTTAGTGGCCTTTAGAAACCTGTCAAATTCCCATGGTGTAAATTCTTCCACGGGAAAATTGAAACAGTAGTCTGTTTATGTTGCAAGACAAACTAAAGAGTGTCTTCTATATACAATGCCTATTTGGGTCTTTCACCTGCCTAGATATTATTAATTATTAAAAAGCAAATGGATTTTGGTGGTTTAAAAAAAATGGCCCACATAGTATTACAGAAATTGATACTACAAGGTGTGGCCTTATTGGATTAGATGCAGCTTCAGCTTTGTTGAAGGAAGTATGTTTCATTGTTAATATCTGAAGATCCAGACAGAGAACCCTTAGCTACCTCTCCAGCACCATGTCTGCCTAAATGCTACCAAGTCATGGTGGTCATGGCACCTCTTCGCAGCAATGGAAACCCAAACTGAGACAGAGAACATATGCATTAAAAGTCAAAGGACAACTGGTGGGATGACTTGCCACCAAGCCCATTGACATTTGTTTGGTCCCAGGGCCAACATGAGGAAAGAGGTAAACTATTTCCTTGCATTTTCCTTTGACTTTTAACTCATGGACATGTATGTACATATACAAACACATCAAATGTTATAAATAAAAATTTAAATTTTAAAGCTAAAATATTTTATCTTTTTACTCAAAGTAGGAAATGAATTAAGCAGATATTAGTGATAATTGTATATACTATACAAAATAGGGGGAAAGGATGCCTAAGTTATAAAAAAAGAGATTATTTTAAATCTTGTCTTATCCCACACCAGAGGCTTATTATATTAACTGTAGAGTTTTTTCTGTTGAGAAAATGTGTAAAATACAAGGAATGTTCAAAGCAAACAAAAAATAAGATTTATCTGCAAACTATAGAGACTCTGTGAATATAGGTGAGAGTATCAAAGTGAGGAGTCCACTGACATCAGAGGAGAATCACATTTGACTTGGTTTCAACTATTTCCTCCTTTGACTCTTTTTCTCTTCTCTGTTGATCCTAACCTGTTTCAGCACACTTTTCAACAAAGGGATTAAGTCTCCCACTTCTGCCACATGGGCCTGATATGGTCCTCTTTGTATACAAACATAAAACATGTACAACTCTATCATAAGGTATGGGTACCTAAATACCTACTGGTTCTCTGTTGGTAAGGTAGGCTCCACGCCCACACCCATTTTCTTTGTAGTATAAAAAGAAAATTAAACATTAGTATAAGCAACAAAATATAACCTGTTTCATTTCTTCCCTTTCTTTCTTCCCAGATCTCAGAATAGCAAACTGCTCACACAATGATCTCCCTGTTATAAAGAGAAACTTTTTCCGCAGGAAAAGAAGTAAGAAAAACAGTTGCAGTTAAAAATATACTCACTCTGAGTCTGACTGGAATGTTCTTTCTGTATGTTATTTCAGCCTCACAGCAAGTTTTAAACATATAATTTTCTGTACTTGCAAATAACCCCAAAAGAAGTTAATGAGTTCAGTTAACTAAATAACAGACAGTGTACCAAAATTAGAGTGGGATATGACATTATTGTAAACACAGATTATGAAAATTAAACTGCAAATATCAGCTACAACATAAAAAATTGATTATTAAAGTTTTTCCCTGTAAAGTCTAATTACATAGATCTGGTATGGAATCCATGTAATATGTTTTAGTACCATTTGAATTTAAACAAATTTTTTAGAATAACTCATTGTTATCAACTGAAGAAATTAAGGTAATTCAATATTATGTTCTTGAGGCTTTTATACTACTCTAATCTAATATCTGACTCAAGCAATTTTAAAACAAAAGATATATTTTGACTTCTTTCACAAGATTTGCTTTATTAATACTGGGCAGAAGTGGCAGAGGCAACAAGCAGAGTGACAGGAGTGTGAGAGGAAGTGAAACACAGCCCTCAAGAAGCTGGCCCTAGTCACTTCCTTCCCCTAGCTTCACCTAAAAACTTTTGCATTTTATGACCTGCCAGTAATGACATCATATAAATACATAAAAGATTAATCTGGACTTGTGATTTACCTTAATGGTAACATTGTTATATTACGTATTCAGTGCCCCCAGTTCAATATTTAGCATCACAAAAACAATGTGAAGGTACATAGCCAGCTAGCTAAAGATCTAGTCATTGTTGTTTGGTTTGGTTCAGAGAATAATCTATGACAGCCATAATTTTATTTTTAAATGAGTCAGTTTATGAAGCATATAGCAAATGCAATCAAGAGATGAGTAACAAGTGATATACAAATAATGAATAAAGAGACAGACAGAAAAACAGACAGATAGATAGATATGAATGAATGGATAGACATCAATCACCATCAAATATGATTATCAAAATGCCCAGCAGAAATCAATAGGATGTCCCCACTGAGGAAACCCTGTAGTTCATAATAGACTTTTTTTTATTTATTACACTATTTTTATTTTATTTTTTTATTTAATGTCTTCATTATTTTCTTTATTATTATTATGAACAAAGAAGCCACATTTTCTATTCTGTATATCTTATTATCCTTACTCCAGGTCTTTTCCCCCCTCCCAACACATCAGGTCATTCTCTCTTCTCCACAACACCCCCCTCAACCCTGGGCAGGCAGCAGGTGATCCCAAGGTCCCACTGTCCCAATATTGCTTAGTTCAGTTTCCACACCTGGCAGATCCAGTTTTCTCCCCACAACCTCAAGAATGAATCAGGTAATAGACTTTCATAATAGAGTTTCAGGACAGAGTACAGTCTGCTATCTAACAGTTCTTTCAAGTTTAAAAAAAAAATCCTTTTAGCAACAGATGGAAGTGACTTAGTGACTTCATAAAATTCCGTACTCTCTCTCTGCGGCATCCCAGCACACTCTGGAGCAGGGGGCAGCTGAACTCTGCACCTGGCCACACCCACAGCTTCTGCTGCTGCTGAGGGAATCTGCAAGGATCCCTACTGCGACCCCGAACTGAGTGAACTGAGCAAAAGAACTGCAGGGGTCTCTGAGGGGCGGATTCGAACCCTGACCAGAGGTGAGGAGGGTTCCGCAGGCCTCAGCGCCTGTATCCTGGCCTGGGAGGGAGAGTTGAGCTCCCATTGCTTCCGGTTCCGCCACCAGGACCAGTGCTCTCTGTGGCGTCCCAGCACACTCTGGAACAGGGGGCAGCTGAACTCTGCACCTGGCCACACCCACAGCTCCTGCTGCTGAGGGAATCTGCAAGGATCCCTACTGCGACCCCAAACTGAGTGAACTGAGCAAACCAACTGCAGGGGTCTCTGAAAGACAGAATCAAACCCTGACCAGAGAGGTGACAGGAGACACACAAACCAAAGTGCCACAACTAACCAGGACCCATCTAATCGTGAACCACTGAAGCCATGGGCAAACGTCAGTGCAAGAAATTACATAATAATACAAAGGGCAATATGGTAACTCCAGAAGAGAGTGGCGATCTTACAA
>PVIH01014379.1:0-54057 GCA_004025045.1 Sigmodon hispidus | reverse complement strand
GGCCCGCCGAGCCCTCCTCACCTCTGGTCAGGGTTCGAATCCGCCCCTCAGAGACCCCTGCAGTTAGTTTGCTCAGTTCACTCAGTTCAGGGTCGCAGTAGGGCTCCTAGTAGATTCCCTGAGCAGCAGGAGCTGCGGGTGTGGCCAGGTGGAGAGTTCAGCTGCCCCTGCTCCAGAGTGCGCTGGGACGCCGCAGAGACAAGAATGGTATTTTTTTAAGTTGTTGTTGATTAAACATTTAGTGATTTGTTCTCCATTGTTCCATTGTGCCAGAGAAAGATTCACATTCAATGGAGTGAATTGAGTGGGTGGTAACTGACAAACATGAGTCATTTCATGCTAAGGAACACTTTATACCCATCTTAGACAACTAAAGTATAGAAGGATTAGCTTTTAGATCAAGTGTAACTGAAGTCCATTCTGCTTGTGCTATGGGTGATGTTCTAGCATTGTAAAATGTTCAAGTTTCTGTTTCCAAAGTTGTAGTTCGGTAGACCATTGACTGTTTCATTATAAGGCCATTCCTTGAATGGGATGTTTAAGATGTTCATGTCCTTGGGGCTCTATTTAAATTTTACCTCACTTAGGACCATGAAAACAGACATGATGGGGGCAGGCATCATTGGATCTCTTTGTTCTTCTTCCCAAAGAACCAAATTGAATAAATCTCCTCTTTCTGCTTTTTACATTAAATAAATAAAATAAATAAAATTTTAAAGTGATACTAGCTTATCAATATACAATCTCTGATTCCTTAACATTACTTAGGTAAGGACTTCATATACCATTTTTAACTTTTCTATAGTTATTGTTTGTGATAGAGTATCTCTTTGTACTTCAAGCTAGCCTTAAAATTCTGACATGTAAGTTTCAGTTTCCTAGGTAATGGATTGCAGTCTGTGCCCCATACCTGTTATTATTTTTTGAAAATCAATAACAAACATTACATAAAAAGTAAAACATTCAGAAGATTAAAAAATATGAAGTAATAAAATTTCTCTTTTCTCTAAAATAAATGAAATATGAAAAATAAAATCTAAAGCTTCTCAAGCCATGTTAGGTTCAGCTACAGATAAAGAAAGCACAGTAGGTCATAGCTAATGCCCACGGATGCACTATGGCCAACACAAATTTATGCTAAGTAACACTTTTACAGTGAAACCAGAAGTTTTGTTTTGTATGTGTGTGTGTATGTGTGTTTTAAATCACTTCATTCACCCATCATATTTAATGAAAAAATGTTTTTGTTTAAAGTCCACTAATGAGTGAGTACATCCCTCTGAGTGTTTATCCTTCTGAGTTTGTGAGACGTCGCTCAGAAGGATATTCTCCAAATCCATCCATTTGCCTGCAAATTTTGGGATGTCATTTTTTTCTTGCTGTACTCCATTGTGTAGGTGTACCACAATTTGTTAATTCACTCCTCAGTTGAAGGGCATCTAGGTTGTTTCCAGGTTCTTGCTATTATGAATAATGCTGCTATGAATGTAGTTGAGCTAATGCTTTTGGGGTATGAATGTGTGTCTTTAGGGTGTATGCCCAATAGTGGTATTGCTGGATCCTTAGGGAGAGTGATTCCCAGTTTTCTGAGAAACCTCCATACTGCATTCCAGAGTGGCTGAACAAGTTTACACTCCCACCAAAAATGGAGGAGTGTTCCACTTGATCTGCATCCTCTCCAGCATAGGTTATCATCTGTTTTTTTAATCTTAGCCATTGTGACAGCTGTAAGGTGGTATCTCAAAGTTATTTTGATTTACATTTCTCTCATGGCTAAAGATGTTGAACATTTTTTCAAGTGTCTTTCATCCATTTGTAATTCTTCTTCTGAGAATTCCCTTTTAAGTTCTGAACCCCAATTTTTGATTGGGTCATTCAGGTTTTTGGGCTCTAGCTTCTTGACTTCTCTACATATTTTAGAGATCAATCTTCTGTCACTTGCAGGGCTGGTGAAAGTCTTTTCCTATTCTGTAGGCTGTCATTTTGCTTTAATGACTATGTTGTTTACCTTACAGAACCTTCTCAGTTTCAGGAGATCTCACTTATTGATTGTTGTTCTTAGTGTTTGTGCTACTGGTATTATATTTAGGAAGTGGCCACCTGTGCCTATGTGTTGGAGGGTATTTTCCAATTTCTTTTCTTTCAAGTTCAGTGTAGATGGTTTTATGTTGAGACCATTGGTCCACTTGAATTTGAGTTTTGTGCAGGGTGATAGGCTTGGATCTATTTGCCATCCAGGTATGTCAAAACAATTTGTTGAAGATACTATCTTTTTTCCATTGAATATTTTTGGCCTCTTTGTCAAAAATCAGGTGTTCATAGGTGTGTGGATTAATGTCAGGGTTTTCAGTTTGATTCCATTGATCCACAAGTCTGTCTTTATGCCAGTACCAGACTGTTTTATTACTGTAACTCTATAGTATAACTTGAAGTCGGAGATGGTGATGTCTCCTGAGGTTCTTTTGTTGAGCAAAATTGTTTTGGCAATCCTGTCTTTCCTGTTACATCAAATAACATTGACTATTGTTCTTCCAAGGTTTGTAAAAAAATTGTGTTGGGATTTTGATGGGAATTGCATTGAATCTGTAGATTGCTTTTGGTAAGATTGCCATATTTACTTTGTTAATCCTACCTATTCAGAAACATGGGAGAACTTTCCATTTTCTGATATCCTCTACAATTTCTTTCTTCAGTAATTAAAGTTTTGTTAAACAGATCTTTTACTTCTTTGGTTATAGTTACACCAAGGTACTTAATGCTATTTGCAGCTATTATAAAGGGCCATGTTTCCCTTATTTCTTTTTCAGTCTGTTTGTCTTTAGAGTATTGGAGAGCTACTGATTTTTTTTTTTTAAATAATCTTGTATCCTGCTACATTGCTGAAGGAGTTTGTAAGCTGTAGAAGTTCCCTAGTAGAATCTTGTGGTTCACTTATGTATACAATCATATCATCTGCAAATAGAGATAGTTTCACTTCCTCTTTTCCAGTTTGTATCCCCTTTATTGCCTTTTGTTCTCTTATTGCTTTAGCTAAAATTTGGGGAACTATATTAAAGAGATAACGGGAGAGGGAACAGCCTTGTTTAGCTCCTGATTTTAGTGAGATTGCTTTGAATTTTTCTTCATTTACTTTCATGTTGGCCATCGTCTTCTTGTATATCACCTTTATTATATTTAGATATTTTCCCAGTATTCCTGATCTCTCCAGGACATTTGTCATAAAGGAGTGTTGGATTTTGTCAAAGGTATTTTTCAGCATCTAAGGAGATGATCATATAATTTTGTTCCGTCAATTTTTTTATATGATGGATGAGATTTTTTTTTATGTTGAACCATCCCTGAATTTCTGGGATGAAGCCTACTTGATCATGATAGATAGCTTTTTTATATATTTTTGTAATAGACCAGAATTTTGTTGAGTATTTTGGTATCAATGTTCATGAGGAAGATTGATCTGTAATTCTCTTTTTTTTGTTGCATCTTTGAGTGTCTTGGGTATCTGGATGCTTGTGGCCTCATAAAAATTGTTTGTCAGTGTTCCTATAACAGTTTGTTGAGTACTGTTATTAATTCTTCTTTGAATGTCTGGTAGAATTCAGCAGTAAAACTATCTGGACCTTGGCTTTTTTTATTTGGGAGACTTTTAATAACAGCTTCAATTTCCCTTGGTGGTATAAGTCTGTTTAGGTCTTTAATCTGTTCTTGATTTAATTTTAGTAATAGACATTTGTTTAGAAAGCTGTTCATTTCTTTTAGGTTTTCAAAGTATGACCTGATAATTCTTGGAATTTCCTGGGGGTCTGTTTTTGTGTCCCCCTTTTCATTTCTGATTCTGTTAATTTGAGTACTCTATCTGTGTCTTTGGGTTAGTTTGAATAAGGGTTTGCCTATCTTGTTGACTTTCTCAAAGAACCAACTTTTTCATTCATTGATTTTTTTTTTATTGTTCTGATTTCAGCCCTAATTTGATTATTTCCTTCTGTCTACTCCTTCTAGGTGAGTTTACTTCTAATTGTTCTAAAGACTTCAGCTGAGTTGTTAGGTCTCTTGTGTGAGCTTTCTCTTGTTTATATATATATATATATATATATATATATATATATATATATATATACATCTAGTGCTATGAATTTTCTGCTTAATACTGCTTTAATTGTGTCCCATAAGTTTGGGTATGTTGTTGATTCATTTTCATTAAATTCTAGAAAGTCTTTAATTTTTTCTTAACTTCTTCCCTGACCCAGATGTGGTTCTATGTAGAAATGTTCAGTTTCCATGAGTTTTTAAGCTTTCTGTGATTTTTTGCTTTTGTTGAATTCTAACTTTAGGCCATGGTAGCCTGATATACAAGGGGTTATTTCCGCTTTTGTGTATCTATTGATAATTGCCTTATGAACAAGTATGTGGTCAATTTTAGAGAAAGTTCTAAGGAGTGCTGAGAAATGTGCATATTCCTTTGTGTTTGGATGAAAGCTTCTGTAAATATCTTTTAATTCCATTTGCATCACAACATCTGTTAGACCTCTTATTTCTTTCTTGAGTCTTTGTCTGGTTGACTTCTATCCAAAGGTGAAAGTGGGGTATTGAAGTCTCCCTCTATTAGAGTGTGATAGTTGATGTGGGATTTAAGCTTTATTGTGTTTCTTTTACATATGAAGGTGCCCTTATATTTGGGACATAAATATTCAGGACTGAGATCTCATCTTGATCGATTTTTCCTGAGACTAAAAAAATAATATCTGTCCTGGTCTCTTTTGAATGATTTTAGTTTGAAGTCTACTTTGTTGGTTATTAGGATATCCAGCTTGTTCTTGGGGTCATTTGATTGAAAAGTCTTTTCCCAACCCTTTACTCTGAGCCTGTGTTTGTGTTTGGAGTTCAGTTGTGTTTCTTGTATGCAGCAGAAGGTTGGCTCTTGTTTTTGTATCCATCGTGTTAGGATGTGTCTTTTTATAAGCGAATTAAGTCCACAGATGTTAAGGGATATTAATGACCACTGATAGTTATTTCCTGTTATTTTTGGTGATAGTCTGTGTGTATTTCTTTTCTTAGGGTTTTTCTTCTGTGGGATTATGAATTGTTGTTTCATGAGTATATCTGGATTCTGTAGGTTGGAGTTTTCCCTCAAGTGCTTCTGTAGTGCTGGATTTGTTGATAGGTATTTTTTCAACTTGTCTTTGTCATAAAATATCTTGCTTACTCTACCTATGGTGATTAATAGTTTTGCTGGGTATAGTAGTCTGGGTTGGCAGCCAAGCTCTTTTAGTGTTTGTGTAACTTCTGACCAGGATCTTTTTGCTTTCATTGTTTCCATTGAATAGTCTGGTGTTTTCTGATGGGTCTTTCATTGATAGGTAAATTGGACCTTTTCCTTTGCAGTTCTTAAAATCTTTTCTTTGTTCTGTATGTTTTATGGCTTAATTATAATATGGCAAGCAGACTTTTTTGGGGAGTCTAATGTATTTGGTGTTCCATAAGCTTTTTGTATATTTATAGGTATTTCCTTCTTTAGATTGGGAAAGTTTTCTTCTGTAATTTTATTGAACACATTATCTATGCCTTTGAGCTGGTATTCTTCTCCTTCTTCTATTCCTTTTGTTCTCAGGTTTGGTATTTTCATGGTGTCCCAAATTTCCTGGATGTTTTGTGTTATGGCTTTTTTGGTTTTGGTGTTTTCTTTGAGTGATTTATCTATGTCCACTGTTCAGTCTTCTACTCTAGAGATTCTCTTTTCCATCTCTTGGATTCTTTTGGTTATGGTTGTATCTGTAGTTCCAGATTCTCTTTTTCGCCTTTGAGATTTCTTCAGATTCTCTATTTCATCCTTTGCTTTGTTTTGTGTCTTCTTTAATGTTTCTATTTCAATTTTTAGTTCCTGGAATGATTCTTTCATTTGTTATATTTCTCTTTCTTGGTTTTCTTTCAAGGATTTGTTCATCTCTTCCAGTTTTTTATTTGTGTTTTCTTCTATTTCCTTAAGGGACCTTTTATCCTCTTTAAAGGCTTCTATAATCTTCATAAAGGTGTTTATATTGTGTTTCCTTCTCTTTTCATTGTTCTACTCAGGTCTTGGTGTTGTAGAGACATCAGCTTTTTCTGGTGGTGTGTTGTTGTTCTTTATATTGTTGTATGTATTTTTGCTCTGACGTCTGCCCATTGCTTTCTTGGAATACTCTTAGTCAGGTCTTAGTGGAATCCTAGTTCATTGTGGCTACTGGGGTTGTGTATCTTCTGTCTGCACTGGATGCAGAGTCTGCATGATTTCTTGCTCTGGTCAGGTAACGGAATCCTTGCTCTCTGAAGCTGCCTGACTCCCACTCTGCCTTGGACACCATGGAGTCATGCTGTTCAGAAAGAAGTCTGTCCCTCTGTGATGATGCAGCCTGCCTTAAAGGTGGGGCCTGGTTGTCTGTGATGTGACCCCTGGAATTTCTGAGGAAGGCTTCTCTCAGCCCAGTTCCAGGGCAGGCCTGTCTGTGAAGTCAAATCTGGGACTGTGGCTCTGGCTTCTGGGATGAGGTCCCAGGAAAGCCCAAGTGCTGGAACTTGCTCACCTCCCCCTCTTCAATGAACCTGGAGTCATTGCTGTCTTAAGCAGTCTGACTCCCACTTAACCTCAGAGACCACAGACTCATGCATTTCCCCAAATAAGACACTTATTTGGCATGAATATTCAATAAACTGATAACAATTCATGCTTTTTTCTGCTTGCCTTCTTCCACAGTCCCTGTGTTGCCCATTTTTGCAGACATAGCTGGGAGTCTTGTGCATTGCTGAGGCCTGATAGCCTAGTGATGCCAAATAAAGTAGAGAATACATGACAGAATCAGGAGGAGCTTTGATCACATTTGTCCACCTCAACTGGGGATAAAAGTTCTCATTGAAAAGCATCAAGATGTAAGGTTACTTTAGATTTTTGTCCTAATTCAGCTTCAAGAACAAGGTTTCCATGGCTCTGTTCCAATTTATTGTCTGTATCTTGGCTTAGGAATCACTTTTGCAGGGGCTACATTGTAAAATATCACCCTAACTTTCAGTATACAGGTAATTCCCTGGCAGTGTAGTAGCTGGGATGCAGAGGAATCACCAAACAACACAGTGTAAACATTAGCTACTCAAGCCTGCTGAGGCCAATGTCAGCAGCTGACTCAAGGTCCAGACTTCTTACTCGTGATTTGCTGTTTGTATGTACTCATGTTCCACTTCCCCTTGGGTGCTCATTTGTGTTCCAGATCCCATCTCCCTTTGGATGTTCATATGTACCCTATGTCCCCCTTCCCTAGGATCCACATTAGTGAGAGCAGATCCTCAACCCCTCACTCCTGGAGACCCTCTGATGTCTGCCCAGATAGTTCCAGAGCTCTTTTCTTATGAGTGTATTAAAAACCTTTCTCTACCCAATTTTCTATTTTTTCCATTATATGTGGTTCATAATCCCAGCAGCATGAGCCTCTCTCTGCAGAGCTTCTCTGAGACATTGCAGACTGGAAACACGAACTCTCATCTAGAAAACAGGAATGGGAAAGGATCATTAAGGAAACCTCAAAGCTTTCCACCCTTCTTCCACAGACTTTTCTAAACATGTCCATAAATGTTTTCACATTTGCTGAGAAATGGAAAGAAGAAAAACTAGATATTTGTTATGTGAGGGTGATTTTACCCTTAATCTTTATATTAAGATTATTTAATTTTAATAATGATTTTCAATGCAAATATAAAAATATTTTACTCGTACTTAAAATCACTGTAATTGCTTTTTTTTTGCTATGCTGAATGTTTGTGTGCCCCTTAAATCTATCCTTTGAAGCAAATCCCCAATGTGCTAGTGTTAGGAAGTTGTTTCTTTGAAGATATTAAGTCATGACATGGAGCCCACACCATTGGGATCAATAACTTTACTGTGAAAGCCCTGAGTGGTGGCTCATACTTGATGAGAGGTTGAAGTAGAGTTGAAGAATGAGTTCAAAGCCATTATTGGATGTCAAATTAGAAAAAGGAAAAAATGCTAAAAAGCAAGGATCGGGCTTATCCTTACTCTACTATTCTCTAGCAAAAGTGACACAGCAGGGAGGGATTGGTCACACAGTGGAGGACCCTCAGCTCACAGGGAGGCATTGGTCACACAAAGGAGGATCTACAGCTCACAAGGAAGCACTGGACACACAGTGAGAACCCTCAGCTCACAGGGAGTGATTGGTCACACAGTGAGAACCCTCAGCTCACAGGGAGGCATTGGTCACACAGTGGAGGATGCTTAACTCAAAAGGAGGCATTGGATACACAGTGGAAGGCCATCACCTTCCAAGATTTACAAGTCCCTTGACCTTGCCCTCCCTAGACTTAGAAAGTGGAAAAATTAGGCTATGTTATTCATAAACAACGTTGTGTACCATATAATTCATTTACTAATTTGAATAGATTAGGACCACTTTCAGGCTTCATGCCTGCATGGATATTCATTCATCCCTCCTGCTCTCTCTGCATATCTTCACATATTTGTACACAAGAAGTTTGTCCCAGAATCACAGGAGAATAAGAAGCATCATTTTTAGTCATGGTTTAGGGGGCACTGAGAGATTACTGTTGTTTTTCAGGAAAAAAATTATAACTGTGATTCCAAAGCAATGGCAGTTTCATCAGAGAACAAACATAAAAGCTAGTTTCTTTTAAAATTCTATGTTAACATATGTTAGAAGCTATTCAAGGCATCCAGCTCATTTTTTATTTAGATTATTTAGGTATTATGAGCACTCACAGAAACAGTATTTATGTCAAAGTAATCCAATTTACAAATTGAAATTTTAATTATTTATGGATTAGATAAACAGAATTCAAGCCTATTCTTTATGAGGTAATATGCACCTTTATTAAGTGTTTTTAAAAGTCTCCAAAATAATGAGATAGGTAGGGGATAATTTGTCACTGACTGTATGAATCAGAAAGCAATGTGTTTGCAGTTTCCAAACTGCATACTTTATTTCCAGGTATGTTCCTACTTTATACTACCTATATTGCAGTTCATTAACTGAAAATTCAAAGATTATTTATCAAAAGCATTACCATAACAGCTTTACTAGAACAAAAACCTATGAAAAGAATTTCTTGAGAAATACTTCAGGTTATATTATTTTGGAGAAAGTGTTGGTATTCTTTTAATTATATTGAAAAAGACAATAAAACACAAAGATCCCGAGTTTATACATCTGTAGTACTTGTTATTGAGTGAACGAATTAATTCATACCTGCATACTTTTATTATTACTAAGTTGAGTAGAGCCATTTTATCTGAACATTGTATGAAAATTAAATACTATGCCTCTTGCAGTTTCATGGGGAAAAGAACTTTATGAAATTTTTACAGCAAACTCAGTCTCTAGTAGACCATCCTGAACACACCTAACTGTTTAGTGCTTTCTTCCCCAAGTGCTCAAACTTCAATAATGGCCCTTTCCACCCATGTCAGAACTTACATCACCTAGGCATTCTTGTCTCTCACTAGAATCATACAGTCTTAATAATTTAGTTTTAGTAATTTTGCTTCCTATTTATTGAAAATAATAAGGTACAGAAACATTTTTTAAGACATGATTATTTGATTCTGATATAGTGCTTTATTTACGAGGTATGTTGGGTTTAGTTAGACTTTCTTAGCTTGGTTGGAGTCTATTCTTGCAGATAATTATCCTGTTTATTGCTACATTTTTAGTTTCTAAACATTCAAATTGCTTACATAAGTAAAGCCAGGTTATATTAGATGACCTTGTGGCAAAAGGTTATTGCCAGGGAATAGAAAGATGAGATCAGTTTAAACTTCCCACTTTCTTATTTTTGATGAATCTTAGTTCTTAGCTATCCATAATTATACAAATGGACATATTCATGGTTGGGGAAATGGGACCAAATTCAAGCCATTAAAATGGACTTATAAGAAAGTACATTTTTAAGTTCCATTTACGGCAGATCCAAATTGAATGAAATGACTTATTTAAGATACATTGAAAAGGCCATAAAAGTTTTGATTCAGTATCACACAAAAGGTCACATTGACTGTTAGGAAGGAATGAGTAAATGGAGAGCAAGATTCCTGAGTTTGAATCAAAGTAAGAACCAAGATCCAGTGTGTTTCTTTATCTACATCTTGATCTATATACCAAAATCCACACTCTAGAACAATGAATGTTGCATGAAAAGTTGTTTAATTGTATACAATTATAGTGGAATTCAAAGTAAGAGCTATCTAACCAGCTTAGACTTATGGACTGTGGTCTGAGTAGTCCGGCAGTGGCTATTCTTTGCAGAAAATCTGAGAACCAGGAAGTTATTAAATCCAGGGGACTGAATATCTCAGCAGTCCCAATATGGTGCTGGAGTCCTGAAGGATTCCAAGAGAGCTGCTGGTGTTCAATGTATTTAGGAATCCTGGAAAAGTATGTTCTAATACTGGTGAACAACAACAACAAAATGTCTCAGCAACTGAACAGGTGAACTTAACTATGAGTGTGAAGACAAGCAGGCAAAAGGCAATATCTTTTTCCCGTGTATTTTTATCTGGGGTGTCACCAGAGGATGTGGCCTGAAAGTAGAGTGCATCCACTTATTTTGAATATTATGATTAAAAAACCCTCATATTTCCTGAGTAAACTCGGGGGGGGGGAGGTGTGGATAACAGAGTGGAGGGGATGGGAGAACGAAAACATGAAGGAACAGGATGATTGAGCTGGAACAGAGATGAATTGGGAGAGCAATGAATGAGATATTTTGACAGAGGAGGACATCATGGAATTAGGGAGAAACTTGATGCTAGAGAAGTTCCCAGGAATACACAAGGATGACCCTAGCTTAGACTAGTAGCAATAGTGCCTAAACTGGCCTTTTTCTGTAATCAAATTGGTGAATATCCTAACTGTTACCATAGAGCCTCATCCAGTAACTGATGGAAGCAGATACAGAGATCCACAGGAAACATCAGACCAAGATGTAGGAGTCCAGTCAAAAAAGAGTCAAGATCATGATGGAGAAATCTACAGGGACAATTAATCAAGGTAATGGGAACTCATGGACTTCAGACTGACAGCTGAGGAGCCTGCATGGAGCCCTCTGCATAAAGGAGACAGTTGTGTAGCTTGGTTGATTTAAGGGGCTCCTGGAAGTGTCAGGATCTGTCCCTGGTATATGACTTGGCTTTTCAGAGCCCATTGTCTGCTCAGCCTTGATGAGGGACGGGGTGGGGGAGAACTTCGTCCTGCCTCAGCTGAATGTAGCAGGCTTGGCTGACTCCCCATGCCCTACCCTTTTGAAAGAAGTGATGGGGAGTAAATGGGGAGGGTTGGGGGGAGTGGGAGGAGGGATAAGAGGGTGATTTGTGATTGGTATATAAAATGAATAACAAATTTTCTTAAATAAAATAAAAAATCCGTAAAGAACAGAAAAAGGAATGAAGCGATGGAAGGAGGGAGGGAGGGAGGGGGAGGGACAAAGGGAGGGAGGGAAGAAAGAAGGAAGAAAGCCCTCAGTGAAGTGCATAGTTTGTGTGTCAGTTGGTTCTAGCTGCAGTTAACTTGACAACCTAGATTAGCTATCGTGTTGGGGAAGAATATCTATCTTTTCCTCGAGCACTTTCTGTTTCTTTGCCTCCACGATGAGATGTAAACTCCTCTATTCTTGTGTGATCTTCCATGATGTACAGGGATTCCACTTCTCGAATCATAATCCAAAACACACCTCTCTTTCCATACACTTTCCTTTTCTGTATTACTCAGTGTCACAGTGACTAAAAAGGCAGGAGCATAATTTTAAAGTCATATATTTGTACTTAACAGTTTCTGTCTTAAAAAGAGACTATTAAGTTTTGAAATAAAGAGACATAGTTAACTAGGACTGATGGGACAAACCTGTAATTACAGATTTTTGAGAGGCTGAGGCAAGACAAGTTTAATGCCTGCCTGGACCCCAAGGCTTGCCTTGGTGACTTCACAAGGTCTCATGTCAAAAGAAAAACAAGGGGACATACAGCTTGCTTTGAATGTGTCGCTGCCACCACCATCAGTAAGTTAGAGAATTATATGCACATGTATGTAAACATTGTTCAAATACTATTGGGAATTATATATTCTTAGACACTGGAACTCTGAATTTAATGTCATTACGTTACCTATGAATAAAATTGCTAGGAAAGTTTTCCTAGATATACTCCTCATATACATGAGTATATGTAATACATGAGTGGAATGTTTCTAGATTATGTTATTATAACATTCAAAATTTAAAACTTGAATAAGTCATAAAACTCAGAAATGTCTAATTTATGATTTGTGTGCTGCTTGAAGCCAAGAATAGCTCTGAATATAATAAAATAAAAATATCATAAACTATGTTTTGTGATCCTTTAGAATTGATTGTGGAGTTTTAAAAGAAGCTAATTTTTTCATATAATGTGTATTCTGTTATATTATTTCCCTTCCCTAGCACTTTCTCATACTTCTAACCTCTCTACTCACCCCAATCTGTTCTCTTTCTGTCTTCTTTCTTTCTCTGAAAAGAAAAATGATGAAAAACAACAAAAAAATATATAAAAAGCAAAAACTGAAAATCAAAACAAATTTTAAAAAAGAAAAAAGTTGTAGCCAGTGCCAACTGGTGATAACTGGGGCCTTAAGACACGTGCTTCTAAAGCACTTACTTATAGCCAACTAGGGTCTGAGCCTGGCATCTCGATGAGGGCTGAGTTCTGATACTACATTCCTAGACAGCGAGAGACCCCATCTGCAGCTGCAGATACCAGTGATCAAAGCCCTTTCCCCTGGATGGGTAGAAGGTCTGGGTAAAAAGTATTGAAGGTTTTCTGCTCCATTATAAAACTGAACTTGCTTGTTTCAACTTGTTCCCAGAGCCTGTGTGGTTGCTTCCGCACAATCTTTGCTTCTCCTACAAGGGGAAAAAGCAGGACCCAGAGCTTAGAGGTAACCCCAACTCCTGACCCCAAGCCAGGCCACACCAACAAAAATACCAAACCAAACCAAGCAAAATTCACACAAAATATGGAATCTATTTTGTGATGCACCAGCACTCCTGGGCATGGGGCCTACTCTCCAGTGTGGTTGCTGGAAACTGAACCCAAGAGCTCTGCAAGGTCAGTGAGTGCTCTTAATTGTTGTAGAAAGTTTTCCTGGGCCCGTTTGGGCCCTGAGGTTTGGACCTGGTACAGGTGGCTTTTGTCCCCCAAAGAAATGAATTAGACACTTATATACTTTATACTGTTTGGCCCATGTCTCATGCACATTACTAGCTAGCTCTTTCATCTTAATTCAACCCATTTCCATTAATCTTCCCACCACATGGCTCAGCCCGTTGCTCACCTGTACCTCTACATGTTCCTCCTTCGGGGGTCAGATGGCGACTGACCAACTCCACCCTCCTTCTTCCTGCCTGTTCTCTGATTCTCCACCCACTTCTCCGGTGTTCTACATAGGCCAAACCAGTCCTTTATTTACAGCATACAAAGAGCATTTCCACCACACTTAATTGCTCAGCCATCTCCAAATTCTTAATTTTAAATATATTCATCGTCCTTTGAAACACTCCTCTTCATTCTCACCCAAGTAATTTCTTTTATATGCTTCTTCATTATACATTAGGAAAAGTTGATTTAATTTAGGAGTCAGTGTCTTTATTTTTGAATTTGGGTGTTTCATGAGAGGAACTTTAGCACAGCTGCCGAGAAGAGAAAATACCACATGGAGATTTTCTCCCTTCCCAAATAAGTTTAGAGATTTCAATTTATGATCTCTTTAATACTTGGTAAAATCTGTAGTATTATCTTTAGCAGTATATTCTAAAATAGTGATATAATTCAATATTTTATATAAAATTATGTGCATAGATTTATATCAAATAGAGAAAACTTAGAGAAGAGTGATTATTTATAAATTTAATTTAATATTTTATAGCTTCTTTTATTCTGTTTCAGCATATGAAGGAATAGAAAAGTTTCCTTATTTTTCTAATTTCAGTTTGTATACACTTAAATAGTTTGTGTGATGTAGAATGTAAACAATAAGATACAATTATAATATCATTACAGGTCATATATTTTTTGGTAACTTGTTTATTTTGATTTCTCTCTCTCTCTCTCTCTCTCTCTCTCTCTCTGTATGTGCATTTGTGTGATAATATTTCACAATGTAGACCAGGATGGTCTGAAAATCACTTTATAGAGAGGTTCAATGTCAAACTCATGATCTTTTTGTACAGGTACAGAATTATCCAAAATAATTTTTGTTGTTTTATTATCTGTTATTGGTTTTGAAAAACAAGAAATTCCCAATGATTAGCAAACAGAATATGATCTTATGTGTGGACTACAGAATTTGAGGTTAGGTCAAGAGGAGAAAGAATGAGAAAGGTATGCCAATAAAATTATTAAATTATATAATTATAGAAACAAAACAATTTTACCTTCTTTCCACTTATCCTTTTGTTAGTTTTATTTCTTCCAAAGTAAGTGGTTTTATTTTACTTTATTTTATTTAGACTCAAAGGGAATCCTTTTTGATTACTTAACATCTCAAAAGGTAAGTAGCCTTTTCTTTTCTTTCTTTGATAGGGACAGAAGTGTGTATTTATTATTACATCTTACTATAATATATGATAGAGAAAATAAATACACTAGTCATAAAAATTTATTTATTCTTATTTAAATTTATGTATCATGGGTATATTGCCAGGATAAAAAAAATCAAAAATTTTCAATAAACTTCAGTTGTAAAAAAACTAAAACTACCAATCTATTTATCACTTTAGCAAAACAAGATGGCAAGAGATAGAACATTAAAAAATATGTGTGACAAACCCCAGAGATGATTTTATTGTAAATAGTCCATCAAGAAGACAGAAATTTCAAACATTTCAGTGGTAGAATACAAATGCCTTCCATGTCTGTAATAGAGATGTTATCCCATTTTATCTATTTTTAAAAGATTATAATATGTCAGTGTTTTTAGAAATGAATTAGGGTTTTTTTTTTTTGCTCCTACATTACTGAAGAAAATTAAAGCAATGACTAAAGTATGTTGCAATGTAGAGATTTAATTCTATTTTAGTTCTATTTTACTCCTTATATTTATTTTCTCCTAATTTTAGGACCGTGATTCAAGGTTATAATCTACAGTGCAGACTTAATGTTGATCATTAGAACTTTCATGCTTCATGAACATTTCTGAAGACCCAAATTAATGAAGGATTATAAAATGATTGATTTTATTTCCAAAAATGCTAGAAAAATGTCAATAGTGAATTTTAAAAAGAAAATTTTTATGCTAATTTAACCACACACATGTACACGTAACACACACATACTAAACACACATGCACAAGCACACAAATACATCTGTGCATTTTCAAAATAAAGTTATGTAAAGTGGTAGCTATTACTGTGGCTAGATACATTACAGAGTATAGACTACATAAGAGCCAGCTACTGTTCTAAGTGGATGTAGTAAGGAGACCACACTTAGTTATTGCCATGCCCACAAACCTCTTAAGGGTTAAGTTCACCTCTTAATCCTCATCAGATAAGCCTTGTCCTGTAGTGGACAGCACAGAAGACTTACAATTCTTTGATAATGTACAAATTTTATATCCTAAAGAGTAAATATGTAGAGTAAACGTTTCCATTCAATTTTCTATATCTAACAAGAAGCAATTTCATTTGGATATGTGAAAACAAGTAGAAATACTGTAATAGATAACACAGACAAAGCTATGTCAATCTAAAAAATAAAAATGCAATTGCAAGAGTTGTACATGAGAGAGATGGTTGTTTCTTTGCTCTATTCCATGGCATAAACATCTATGCTGTAGAACAATCCTTTTTTATTATATGAATAATTATGACTCTTCTTGGTTAATAAAAAGCTGACAGGCTGGTAGATGGGCAAGAAGTTAGGCAGAAAAGCCAAACTGAGAATGATGGCAAAAAGGGGCATAGAGTCTGGAGAGATGCCAGCCAGGAAGCAAGATATGCTAGAAGATAGGTAAAGCCACAAGCCACTTGGCAATAAATAGATTAGTACAAATGGGTTAATTTGAATGTAATTGTTAGCCAGTAGTAAGCCTGAGCTTTCTATGGGCTAAGCATTTATAATCAATCAATCAATAATGAGAAGCCGCTGCCAGATATTTGAGAACAGGCAGTCAGGACAGAAAACGTTTATTTACATATCCAAGTGTTGAGAACCATTTCTCTCAGACAGATCAAAGACAGAATTATTGATACTATTAAAAATGTTCTGGTATATACATTTCTTGTTATTTGGGACATTGTTGAAATAAATAGCTAATTCTTAAGTAATTTCCACTACTTGTCAACTGGACTATGTAAGACTTTGGCAATAATTCACTGTTATGCTAATTTCTTTTCAAGCTTTCTTACAATAAAATAATTGATTGTTAAATTTTTAGATACCTAAACACGAAGAAAATGGCGGTGTGACAGCTATCATTCACTGGTCGCACACTCCGCATGAGCCAGTGAAAAGCTCCACGGAAAGAAAGGCCCATCTGCTTCTTCCAGGCACAGAGTGATCATTACTGTGACATTCACAGATTTTATGACATGAGGAACTTAAACAGATTTTACACAAAGTTTCTAAGATGAGTTACATATAGATTTAAATTTTAATCATTAAGCATTGTAGAATGTGACTTAAAAATACATAAGAAAAATTTAAGGAGTTATTAATACCAATATAACTACAGTTGCTTTTCACCCTAATATCCTTCCATTTATTGTGAATAAATTTCACATAACTGAAGAAGTGAATTTCACATAAGTTTCTTGTACAACAGCATTTTTCCAACTGATATGTCTTTGTTCTTTTGTAAAAATAAAATATTTATAAAAATATTTCAATATAATACATTTAATGAATTACATTCTTTAAATTAATTTTATATACTGTTTAACCTTTTCAAAGTTATATGAGAAGCTATAAAATAGTTTATGTAGCTTGTATTTGTTGATTTTAAGTGACACTATTTTATAATGACTGAAATAATTCTGATTATTTCTGATACTATTGGCTTTCTCCCTCTTTAAAAACATTGTATTGAAAAAATCTGGCAAGATGTGTCATATTTTTTTTAAACTGTCTTGTTAATGGTCAAACCAAAGAGTAATTATGTAACCACAGGTAAGTCTTGGATAGCTGTTGTCTAACTCTGATTTTGGGAGAATAAGCATACAGAAACACTGCAAACTGACTAATGTGACCCATTTGGTACTAAAAATCACATATGCTTATTTATCTGTAAAATTTATCAGAAGAACCTAAAATAATCTTTGCTAAATTTATTATTTATTTCTAGATCATTTTGACATTTTAAATCCTTGTAAACCCATTATTAATTTCTTTACATCTGTTTCCTAAATGGATTGTCTTGTCTACTCCATGTGCTCTTCATTTAAAAGTCCTCATGTGTTTTTAAAGTAAGTTAAATGTGCTTGTGTTGTGATCAGAAAAACAGCAAGAGGACATTTTCTAAATATCCTAATGGCTGCCTGCTGCTGGCACCTTCAAGTGGGGGATGCAGGAGCCTTTTCTTTGTGGAGCTCCCAGAGAACCTCAGGCTGCTCAGAGACACATTTCCTCTTTCTTTCCCTTTGCTCCTGCTCAGTACTTCTGAACCACTAACCAAGCACCCTTGCTTGGAATGTGCAAAGCTGATTTTCTTCTTTTCCAGAAGATGCACTGGGAAAACTGTTTTACTAGACTGTAGTTTATTTAGCTACAGAGAAAAATTACTTCCTTTTACTTTTTTCAAATCTAGAAAGATAATATCCCTTCTCCCCTTTCTCCTCTTCCTCTTCTTCCTCTTCTTCTTCCTCTTCTTCTTCTTCTTCTTCTTCTTCTTCTTCTTCTTCTTCTTCTTCTTCTTCTTCTTCTTCTTTTTCTTCTTCTTTAAATTTACCCCTTTTACTGGCTTTCCTACACAATATGGCTCTCTAGGGTGTTGCTGCAAGCATTTCTCTCCTATCTAAAAATTCCTAATTTAAAACCAGCTTATGAAACTATCTGCTGAACATTGTAAATACTTTCATGCCCCTGGTTGTTATTCTTGGTAGAACAGGTGCTGTAATGAAAAAGAGAGCAATTGACCTGAGTATATGGAAAAGTAGAAATGTAAGAACACCAGTTTTGCTTTCATTTGATTTGTATGCATCGAAGCCCCTTTGGTCAAATATATGTACACATACATATATATTCACCCCTGATAATTATCCAATTGAGATGCTTTTGGATTCTCTTGCATTGAGCTCTAACTATTAAAGTTTACTATGTTAAAATATGCTTCACAAAACCCAAATGACATGTGAGAGTTTTACACAAAGCACCCACAGGAAGGACCTTGATGTTTTCCTTGAGGCACTGGGGATTCATAAAGTAATACACATAAACTATTTAAACCATTATTTCTGAAAAACATAGTTCTATTTTGGGAGGTTCTATAAAAGTAGCCCCCAAACAACTTCTTTAAATAAGCTCTGTAAATTTTATTTTTAGATGTTTAAGCTGCCAGTTTCTATAGTTCTGAGGAGGACTGTGTTTGAGTGTACTGTGTTGGAGTGTACATAAGCATGGCTGATTTAGGGTAAAGTGTTTCAATACTGTGGGTGTCCATCTGATTTTGGCGAGGACACTTCTGGGCAGCCCTGGCAGAGAATCCAGCTTTGTCTCTTTAATCTCTCATGTCTTCAGGGCATTCTCTTCCTGCTGCTCATAGAAATTGAATTATTTGGCCGATCAAAAAGGAAAAAATGATGATAGCTGGGAAAATGACTCAGTGGTTAATAGCAAGCAGAGCTCTTACTGAGTACCCAAATTTGGTTCCAAAAACTCATGTCACATGACTCAGAATCCATTCTAAGCCCAGATCCAGCTTCTGACACGTTAGTCTAGACACCTTAAGTGCCTACGTTTACAATTACATATACTTTATAAGCAAAATTAGAAATTAAGAAGAAATTTTAAAACAATGAAAGAAGAAATCAATGTGTGCATCAGATGCTATATAAAAATTACAGGAAAAATTGCGATTAATATCTTGACATTTAAAAGTACAGTAAATGTTATTAAACAGTAATCCCATAGCCATTTCCCATGATACATTTTTTCTGGGAGGATTCCTCTGTTGGCCTTTACCCTTTCTTAGTACAGTATCATAATACAAGTTCCTACTATTAGACACCATTTCTCAATATAATCCCTGCAGCACTCCAAGTCAAAACAAAATAGTGCATTGTCTTCTCTATAATTTTTACAAATAAGATACCCCTACATAATAACACCTATATTGTGTAGAAAAGATGAGATTTAAAATGTTATTTGCTTAAAAATTCTAATTGTATAAATATTTATACAACTCAAACTCATTACAATAACATTAAATAATGCAATAGTAGTCTTGAAATAGGGAGAGGAATGTAAATGTTACAAATGAAAACACACTTGGGAAATGTTGGAGTAATGACATTTTCTACTTATGGCACCTTGAGATTCTTTACATTTGACATTTGATTGGATTGATGATGCACATATGTAAAAATGTGTCAAAGGGTGTTAGCTAAATATGTGAGATTTGTCATGTAACACACAGAAAAGTACCTGCGGTTATGAAAGCCATCTCAAATTTAACAGGTCTGCAAACTATAGAGACTCTAATAGGAGCCACAGTTAAAAAATGAACAATGAAGGTATTTATGAATTCTCAGTCACTAATACCTTGAACCAATAAAAACAATTATCATAAAGTTTTTAAAAATCTATTCTTCTCTCATATATTACATCCCATAGTTTCTCTTCCCTCCTTCCTGCCACATCTCCCCTCTCCCCCAGATATAATCTTCCTCCATCTCCTTTTAGAAAAAGTAGGCCTTTCAGGGATATTAACCAAATATGGTATAACAAATTACAATAAGACTAGGCATATCTCCTTCAAATTAAGGCTGATTGATGCAACCCAATAAGAGGAAAATGATGTCAAAAGCAGGCAAAAAGAGTCAGAAATAGCTCCCAATTCCCATTATTAGGAGTCCCACAAGAAGAGCAAGCCACACCACTATAACCCATGTAGAGGACCTAGGTCAGAGCCAGAAATTTACCAATTGTTGGTCCAGTCTCTGTGAGCCCCTACCAGCCCAGGACAGTTAGTTCTATGAGTTTTCTTGTCCTGTCCTTGACACCCCTGGCTCCCATAATTCTTCCTTTCCCTCTTCCTCTGGATTCCTGAGCTCTGCCTAGTGTTTGGCTATGTCTGCATCTGCTCCTATCAGTTGCTGGTTGAAGTCTCTCTGATGATGATTATGCAAGGCTTTGGTCTAGAAGTATAGTAGGGTACCATTGGGAATTGTTTCATTAGTGCAGTGTTTGTTTTTCCAGTCATGTTTGATTCTAGCCTAGGTCTCTGGGCTGTCTAGCCTCTGGTTCCTGGCCATCCAGGCAGTGTCAAGCATAGGCTCCCACTTATGGCATGGGCCTCAAGTTGGACCAGTCACTTGTTTGGTCACTTCGACAGATTCTACACCACCTTTACCTCAACACATCTTGTAGGCAGGACAAATTGTAGGTCACAGGTTATGTGGCTGGGTTAGTGTCCAAGTTCCTTCACTGGAAGCCTTGCCTGATTACAGGAGATGGCCATTCAGGCTTTATATCATCCATAACCAGGAGACTTTGCTAGGATCACTCTCATATTCCTGGGGGTTTCCAATGTAGTAGGTTTCTACCTTGCCCCCAAGTACTCCCCAGTTCCAACTGTCTCTCCCAGTACACTACCCGTTCATTCGCCATCTCTCCTTTTTTCTTCCTCACTGACCTGTAGTTTATCATGCAACTCCTCGAGCACTGTTTGTTGCCTAGCCTCTCTGGGTCTGTGGATTGCAGCATGGCTATCCTCTACTTTACAACTAACATCTTCTTATGTGAGTACATACCATGCTATTGTAAAGTTTTGAGTATCATTGATTTGTATTTTTAATAAACAATTGAATTAATTAGTTGTTTAAATCATTTTCTTATGTTAGTGATATATTAAATCAAATAATACACCCAAAGTTAGTATTACCATAGAGACTTTCAATTGTCTAGACAAAAAAAAATAGGTTAAATAATTATCAATGAGTTATTTAAGAAAAGTACATATTGAGAAAAATATTTGTACTGTTATATATAATTATATGTTAGTTTCTTGAAAATATAAACATAAGTCCTATGCAGTTACCTATGATGGACTTTGTTGATTATTTGCATTTCAGATGAAAAATTTGAAGCAGAGTATACTTGAAAGGAACTTTTAGTAATTTCTACTCTCTAACTGTTTTAAAATCACAGGCAATGCTGCAACTTTTTCCAAGACTAATGACATAAATACAGACTTTACTTTTTGAGGTTTAGAAATATAATGTGTTTAAGCAAATTTATGAACAAACTAATGGAAAATAATAAAATAAATAATCAGGAAATTAAACACTCCAAAATAGTATACATTATAACTTCATAGTAAGATCCTCTGAGTCATTTTAATGACTAGTATCTATCAGGCATTTAAATTTTCTTATTACACATAACCATTATTAAACTGATAACAATTTCATTGAAATACTTTTCTTTTATCACTGTGTACTAAAAAATACTCCTTCTATAAATTCAAGACAATTACTACAGTGTTAAATTTAATGCATAATATAAGATAAAGTTTTACTTAGAACATTTTCATTTCCAGTCAAACTATACTTTTCATAGGTGGATATAATTTTTTGAATAATGATAAAATTAATTACTTGTTTGTACTTCATCAAGATATAGAATATGAATTTTAAATACCTATACAAATTGAAATAGAAATACTGTCATAATAATAATTCAATGTGTACGATGGCAAATGACTAGGATACTAAAACTATTATTCTTAGTTTTCATATAACAACAAGTTAAAAAACTAAGCAGAAAATATGAAGATTGATTTATATCATTTAATAAGAATGAATATATTAAAAGTAAGTTTGTTTATTTTATGTGTATGAATGTTTTGCCTAGATGTAAATATGCGTGATATGTGTGCACCTCATGATTGTGGCAGTCAGAAAAGGTGATTAGATTAGATTCTCTGGAACTGTAGTAAACAGTTGTGACCCACAATGTGGTTTCTGGGATCTGATTCTGGTCTTTTTCAAGAGCATCAGGTACTCTTAATCATTGAGCCATTTGTCTGACCAGGCCCAAGATTAAAAGTTAACAATTAATGAAGAATAAAAAGCTTAAAATGTTGTCCCTTTAGAGTAGCTTTTTTGCTGCAAGTGCTCAGTTTAAAGTAGTTTTAAATTATTTAATTATACAGAGATTTTACCTTTCTCAGACCCAATTTTTAATTAAATTATCAAGAAATGTTTTCATATTTTTGGAGTATATACCCTATGAAGTATTTTGTGGAGAATTTGTACAAATTTTAAAACATATGAGAAACTGATATAAATGGATGAAAATAAATGACTGAACAGTTAGTTGTAAATGGAGTCCTGAGATCACTAATACTTTTCTTAGAAATACAAATAATGAAAAATTCAGATTTGGATTGTGCATATCTTATTAAATTTTTTATTTTTTGGTTTGGGGGATTAGGCAAGATTTAACATTTTCAACAGAATTTGCAAATACTCAAAATATTATATTATAGCATGATACAATTTATTTTTTACTGGAATTACTGATATGGTTGATGATTTATAATAATTATATTTTCAACATAGACTTTCTATATAATGCTTGAAAACTTGGTTTCCAGTTGGTGAACTCTTTGTGAAGGGTTATGAGGTATGGCCTTATTGGAGGAGATTTATCTGTGAGAGTAGTATTTAAAGTTTCAAAATTCCTTGTCATTCAAGTTAGCTCCCTGTCTCTGTATTTTGCTTGTGAGTTGGGGTGTTAAGCTCTTAGCCAGGTGCTCCAGCACCACATATGTCTGCCTGGTGACATGCTTCTCATCATGATGCAGTCAGAAAGTTCTCTGTCCTGCCAGACCAGTTCCACAACCATTTAATCCCAAATCATCACACAAGTGTTTATATTAATTATAAACTGTTTGGCCTATGACTTAGTATTGCTTGCTAACTTTTACTCTCAAACTAACCCATAATAGCTTATCCATGTTTAGCCACCGTGGCTTGGTACCTTTTCTTAAGTGCAGCATTCTCATCTTGCTCCCTCTGCATTTTTTGGCATCTCTCCTCTTCCTTTTCTCAGAATTCTCCTTATCTGGTTGCCCCACCTATACTTCCTGTCTGTCTAGTTTCTGATTAAATCAGTATTTCACATAACAAATATTTACAGTGTACAAAAGCATAGTCCCATAGCATGATGGTCATGGACTCAGACTCTGTGAAACCTTAATGAATTCTTGCTTCTATAAGTTTCCTTGGGAATGGTGTTTTATTATAGCAATTGAAAAGTAACCATAGAGTACTACACACATACCCATTTATAACATCACGCACACACACATGTACACACACATACACACACATATACACACATACACACACATACACACATACACCACATACACATACACATGCATACACACACTCACACACACACACAAACACACATCCTATAAAGTAGATTAAGCACTTGGGGAAGTTCAACAAAATTTTCTCCATTGCATTAACTGGATTCTCATATTAAAAAAATGTTCTGAATCAGGAATTGTGTAATTTGGTTGGTATGTCTTGCCTCATCTTGTCATGGCAACACTGTGGTGTATCATATTTTATATTTTCCAATTTAAGGAATTTCTAAGATTCCAGTGTTTGCAATTCAGATTTTGTTCTGCTTTATCTCTAAGGCCCAGATTTTTCAATTTATTTAATATATTCTAGGAATAAAGGTTCAAAAGAATGAATGAATTTTCCTCTAAGATCCCATAATGAATTTGTTGATCCATATAAGCCAACAGATATATAAGAAAGAGCTTAATATATTGTAACCTACTAATTACTAAATAAGAGAAAAGAAATGCCTGATGGTAAGCACTAAAGAGACATAGATGAGTCAGATCACATCATTTCATGGAAGATCTCTTGGTGTCATTATAAGCAATGTGTCAACGTTTTCCATTTTAAATGTAGTGGAGGAATACATATTAGAAATAAAGACTAAAAAGAATGAATTGTCTTCTAAGATTGCATAATAAAGTTATCTATCCAGCTTAAAACTTGTGTGTGTTGTAAATATTTGTTTAATAAAACAGATTGTCCAAGAAAAGGTACTAAGCCATTTTGGTTGAACATGGATAAGAGTTATAGATTAGTTTAAGAGTAACAATTAGCAAGTAATATGCTTGAGTCATGGGCCAAACAATTTATAATTATAATCATATAATAATTAAATTCTAGAGGATGCTGAAAAGATAATGGGCAAAAATTAAAGTATAGTAATAAAGAATTTGTGTTGAATACAATGTTCCCAGACTTAATTCAGAACCCTGAGGAATAAATGCAGTACATGGAGATAATAAGTAGAAAGGTGATTGGAAGAATTCTCGAGATGAAACTTTTCCCTGTTCTATGTTACACTATGTTTTTCAGGCAGTGTCTTGCCTTTAGACATTCCATTTCACAACAGATTTAGACTCAATTTAGAAAAAAGGATGACTGGCCCTGGTTGGAAAAATCAATGACACTGTCTGTCAGCCATCAGTCATGTAACAGGAACTGATAAATGCTGTAGGATAATCCTTCTGTATTCTGTGAATATGGATTACTCTGATAGGTTAATATGTAAAGCTGATTGACCTAGAGCAAGGCAAAATAAAGCTAGGCAGGAATTCCAAACTGAAAATGCTGGGGGAAGAAGGATGGAGTCAGAGAAACACTAGCCAGCCACCAGGAAAGCAAGATGTTAAAGGCAGATAAAGCTATGAGCCATGCAGCAACACATAGCTTAATAGAAATGGGTTTGATGAATGAGCTAGTTAGTAGTAAGCCTGAACAAGAGGCCAAGCATTTATGTTCATATATTCAGACTCTGAGTCAGTTATTTGGATCAAGCAATTTGGATGGAAAACTCCACTTATAGATAAATAATTTACTCCTGGGAATAGAAAGTATTATACTCCACAAATTTATCATTGTGAGCTGAGATTACCAAGGCACATGGGATTAAAATAATATCTTTATAATATCTTTAAAACCTGTCCAAATAATTTATTAGACATATCAGGACAGAGAAACAGTGTAACTCACTCATATGGACCCCATAAAAGTTGGACACTTAACACTGATATGGCGATGTAACTATTATTAAACTGTCCTCTCACCTGTTTGTGAATCAATAACCAATAGGCAAAGAACTCCTGATTATCCCAGGGCCTCATCTTGATCTCATTGTTGATGAAAATATGCAACAATTGTCTGCCTGCCATCTTATTTTCCAGTCTGCAGCTGTCATCCATATTCTACTCATTCCTTCTTCTTGAACCAGAGTTCCTTTTCCACTGTGCAGTTGGACTCAATTATCAGACTGGACTTTCAGTGCCTTGACTTGAAGCTTCCATAACTTCTCTACATCTTGGTTTAGTTCTTTATCTTATCAGTACTGACACTAGTTAACTTTTCTGTCAGCTTCTTTGCTTTTCAGCACTTCTAGAAACCATTGACTTCTACTGTGGCTTCTTAACTTTTTATAGCCATCCTATAACTTACATGTATACATACATGTAATCACTGCATGGATGGATAGATAGATAAATAGATAGATATGTAGATCAGTTAGATGATAAATGACAGCTAGACAAATATAGAAAAGAATATTTATTGTGGTATCACACAATGTATAATTTGAGATTCAACATTAGAAATCCTAATGCCATATTAATATTCCTGTAGAGCAGAAAATCACTCAACCCTCCCCAGAGAGGCTTCTACTTGCAATAGATACTAAACAACAAAGATATCCACAATAGATAATGGACAGAAAGTGAGAGACTTTGCAGCACTCAGCCCTAAGTGAAATGAGTTTAGCAAAGCCCTCTCTCAGTGGTCAGAGTGTTAAGTGGAGAGACAAAGCAGAGAGACTGTAAAAGCCGGCAGTGTTGGATGACTCCTAGGAAACAGTTTGTTTCAGACACAGCAGGATTGATTCACATATAAATTTTGAGTCTGTGATAGTATGAGCAAGTTATACACCAGTACATACCAGACACACCTCAATATTGAGAAGGGAAAAAAAATAAAATCTCATCCCTAATTGAGAAGCTATTTGTAATTAATATTTGCTAAGGGATGAAAATCAGTCTCTTCTAATCGAGTGTTACTGGATATATCAACTACCCTGCAGAGCAGGCTCCATGAACAGCAATAGTGGCGAACACAAAATGAATTTTATGGTTTATTTTTTGAGTTTTTGTTTTGCTTTGATTATTTTTTGTCTTTATTTTTTTCTTTTTTAAATTTGTTTTTCAGTTTTTTATTTATTTTATTTTTTTTTTAAGAAACAAAGAAACAGAAAGAACATGAAGGTGACTGGGTAGGAATCTGGAAGGAATTGGATGGAAAAGTTTGATCTAATATATTATACCAAGATATATTTTTAAAAAAAGAAAGAAAGAAACCAAAGGTAGAATAAATGTACCCCTATCTACTGTGGCCTGTCATTGAGGACAGCTGCAGTCTCTGGCAATTTGCTGGTCCTGAAATTGCCATACCTTGTAAATTTATTGTAATTCACTATATTCTGATGTAAAGACACATGTTCTTCTGTGTTTCTGACAAAATACATTCATAACAGGGGCATACACTTGAAAACATAATGATTTCTATCACTATTTTGCCAGCAGATAATTGAAAAAAGATGTGATGGGCCTCATATTTTATCTTACAAGCAAGTTAACAGTTCATAGATGCCAATAAAGGGTAAAAGACTCTAATAAAGTCTCTACAAAAGTGTCAAAGACAGACAACTCACTATCCTGGGCAAGAATAGTATCTGTAGTCTTAGTACCTGGGAGCTTAACCACTGAGTGATGGTTCTCCCAGGGTAGATTCTGCAGGCAGTGATTTTCATCACAGAAGATCTGGGACTGCAGTGAAACAAGCATCTATCCCAATGTGCAGTAGGTATGCCTTCTTTTGTTTCTAAGTAAACCACAAGCTCTATCTTCCAAGGAAGTTTTTTATAAGAACTTCCTTGAAATTGAGTCTAGAATAAATCCACTCAGGTCTTCATTCAGAAGATGTGGGGAAATGTGAGAGCATCTTCTGGGTTTTTGCATAGGCACAGGTATGAGAAAAATCAAACTCTTAGTTCTCAGCTACATTCAGCTTGTTCATATTTCAAAAGGCAATGAGTGCATCCATTTGAATAGTATCAATTTCTGAATACAACATGAACTATGCAATCATTTAATGGAACCAGACATTTTATTTGTACATATTAATTCATTGTGGTATGTGTGTGTTCATGTGTACTTCATAAGAGTCCACGATCATGTTGGTGCACAAATTTTTGAAGTGGATTCCCTTCTTCCTCCCACCCAACTCACATCAACAAGCTTAGTGGCCCAGGCTTGCACCTACAAAGCCTTCTGGCTAGCCTTCAATTACTTTTAGAAGTTAGAAGCTTCTTAATGTATATTCTGAAAATATGAAACTGACCTTTGTATATTATTTGTAATTGACATTTTAATGACCATGCTGATTGTCTATGGTGTTTATTAATGTTTTGCTATTTTTATCAGCACACATTAAAAAAAAAAAAAAACCTGAGACACTTAGGCTTTTCCTTTTGTCTCTGCTATTAAAAACTTTTAATGCCTATGTCCCTTTCCTAAACTTGTTCATTAAGTGTGATATCTCAGTATTAAACATTTACTGCTTAAAATTTTCACAATTAGCTTTTGAAAATGTTATTTTTATACTATATTGTCATAGCAGATATCTCTGTATCACTGTATTTGCAGAGTAATAGAAAAGTAAACAGAAATACTTTCAATAAAATGAAAAAAACAAAATGAAGGATTTAATGACAAAGCCAAGTAAGAGTCGGAACCTTAGATGTATCTGAGAACCAATCACATTCTTCACTAGAACACTGTGTAGTCAGAGAGCACTGGCAAGCCCCTCACACTGCTGAAAAAACACATGCCTCATTGTTGGACCTAATGCCTCAGGGCTGGAGGGGGGCACAGCTTACATTTTATACTGAAAGGGCTTTGTTCCTGAGAAATCTGACTTCTTTTGCTAACCAGAAGGCCACTAGCAAGCTCTGAAATATCTTATTATAAGAAGACAAGATTTAGAAATGACCATGTCAACAGATGGGTATCAAGACACTTTGAAAAACTGCCACAATCAATTTACAACATTATACGAATGCATTATAACAACCACATTGTTTGCATATGGAGCAGTCATCTTAGGTGAAGAATACCAGTGAGTGAGGATGGGGAACCTGCCCTCACATCTCAGAATTCTCCCTATTGCATGGAACCTAGAAAGAAAGACTTGGACAGAAAACATACTGATAATTAATAATTAATCAAAGTTTGTGGGTTTATGTCCTTATTTTTGAAAAGCAAACATATAATGAAACCATATGCTCTTAGAGATAACTGACTATATAGCATCATATAATATAAAATATAATAAATAATCATAACATTGTATAACTGTGATACCAAAATAAAGACTCATTTTTAGTTTTCAATCACTAAAAAAAGTTATTGTTCTAATTGTATTCAAAAGTGTGCACTGTGAGCAAGAGTGATCTTCTGATAGAAAAAAAAAAGGTAGGCCACCCTACCAATTTTCTGTGGCATTTACAACGTGCCAGACATCACAGGGGGGACTAGGAATATAATCATGAAGGAGGAATGAATTCTTGGCTTGAGAGGCTTATTTTTTTGCTGAACTATCTTAAAAAAATTTAGTATTAGAAAAAGTCGGGTGATATGAGAGTGAGGAAAACATGAAAACAATAAACTTATGAAATATGTGTATAGTTTTAGAAAAGTTTAATTAATTTTATTTTTAACACTGTAAAGCTACACTGTAATTTCAATGCTGAATTTTGACTAACATTGATTGGTCACATGTTTAAAGGCTAATATAAACAATGTTCTATTATGTGTGCCTAGTAATAACTATATTAATACAATAAGCAAAAAGGATTTGAGAAGAAATTAGGGAAATATTTTTGTAAATATGCCATTATATGAAGTAGCTATTGTTGGCATTTACCTACTGTGCCATGAATTAGAATCACCAGAGCATGAATGGACCTTCAGAGGAAGAATTGTCCACTTTGTCTTAACTGGTGGGAAGACTCGCTCTGGATGTGTGCAACATCTTTCAGTACAGCTCAGATGAAATACAATTATGGCAGCAAGAAAAATGCCCTGCAGAATTCTGCCTTTCCTCTGGCCTCATCTGAGTCAAGCTCCTGCTTTTTTGTTGTTGTTGATACCAAGACCAGACTGCAGGTTTTTATTGTTGGTTTAGGCTCAGGCTCCAGAAACTTTTGTACCCATGTCAGGAGACCACCCCCAAGCCACCAGGAAGCTGGATTCTGATGCAAACACGTGAGGGGCAGTCTATTCTTTTGGACAGGTTTGAACCTGGACAGGTTTGAACCCATGCCAAAACCCTATGTTCCAATGCAGCAGAGGGATTCAGCCTCAAGCTTAGGAATGAGAGGGTTTTAAAGAAAAATAATATGTAAATCTATTTCTTCACAAAACCTTACACATTATTTTGGCACCAGAGACTGTTGATGCAGCCAGCACTGTGAAAAGTGGAACGGCTAGTGTGTCTACCTCTCCAGCATGACACAGACACTCTAAGAGGACTCTGACTGCTGGAGGCCCAGCCCCTGTGACAGAGCAATCAGCAGATTCTCAGCCTCTGGGATGAAACAGTGTGGCCTAGAGAAGCTTGTCCACCAGACAGAGGAGCCCTTTCTGGCACCTGGTAGTTCCAGGAAGGGTCCATGAGCAACACCATCCAGTGAATAGCTAGCGCGTAAAGAAAAGTACCTGATATTTCCAAACATTTTCTTCCTGGGAAAGTGACTGTAACAATAGAACATTAAGAATAGTCTCCAGGTACACCTCTGCTGATCTGCAGATATAGACAAACCTTAATGACCACTGCTAAATGCTGAAACATCACTAGAATTGAAAGCAGTCAATGAATTTGTAACAGGTACCCCTAGCCCAAGCATGGACCTTGAAGCTCTGAAGCCTCTAAAGCACACCCACAATAAAAACCCTTGCCTCTTGCTCCTCTTGGTCACTCCTATTCTACCACCCTGTAGGACTGATGGAGTCACACAAGCTAGCTTGTCAATAAAGAGACTCTTTGCTGTTGCACTGGACCTGTCTCTTGGTGGTCTTTTTGGGGACTGGTCTCTAGGTACAACAAAACAACTCTTAGTATTTTAACATAAGCTGAATTAATCAATTCTTATAATCAATGAATTCTGTTCCTATAGAGAATCCTGACTGATATGCTACAGACTCTTCACTGAAAATCTTAGTGAGAAAGTATCAAACAGAAATGCCCATTTTTGTAAGTCCCGTCCTTGTGGTTACTAACGCCTAATGGCCCTCTCTGTAGACTTAGCATTTAGTCTTAACTGTGTGACTTGATTCTTTTTCATCAGACTCCATGGAAAACCCACGTAGGAAGCTTCTCTGAGAGAGGCTAAACTTGCATTTTGCTTCAAATTATTTTAAGAGCTGTGAGGATGTCTCAGTTGATGAAGTGCCTCTACACAAGCATAAAGGTTTAAGTGGAATTGACTTACCAGCTGGTTAGAAATGTTTGTATCTCTAAATCTGGCACTGGAGAAAAGAGGGAGAATTTACTGGCCTTCCACCTTAATCAGCCGGTGATTTCCAGTTCATGAGAGACCTTGTCTCAAAAAATGCAATTGATGGCAAGAGAGGATTTCATCAGATTTTGATCTTGGGCATTCATATGTACATGTACACACAGGTACACATCTACATATATACACAAAACACAGGCACAGGCACATGCACCACACATACATTTATACACACGAAGAAATATTTCGAAGATGACATTACTATCAAAGAAATATTGAATCTATTAAAAGATAGCTATAACTATTCAGGTTTTTGAAAGGTGCCTGTGATTCTACATTCATGAGTAAATTTTATCTTGTAGTAGATGATGAGAATGAAATTTTGATTTTGTATTTAACATCTTGGGAACAACTTTTAGCAGTTGTTAGAAATCATTCATTATTCAGTGAGAAGAATGCCCTTGAGCCCACGGGGGTAAAAGGTACCGTTTTTACTCTTTTTCCACCTTTCTTTTGTCATGTTCTCAGTAGCTGAACTGTATTAATAAGCACTTTTGTATCCTGAAGTCACTTGATTCTAGATGAGGAACGTCTGAAATGAGAGAACAAGGCGCAGTTAAAGGAGACATGATGGCTATGTGAAGACAAATGTATAGACAAAATTCTACCTTAGTTCTCAGCAACAATTCATGTCACTTTATTTGGTGAAATGGGGTCCACAGATAGCATAAAATACTTCAAATGTGGAGATCCCCCTGAGTTACTTGGATTATCTGCAGTAATAAAGTAACCAGTGGGGTCCTGCTAAGAAGAAATAATAGGCTGGGAAAGGAGGTAGAAGCTGAAGCTATAAAGACATAAACCAAGGATGCTGGAAGCATGTAAAGCAGAGAAGTTTAGGGTGCAGGGGTTCTTTGAGAGCACAGGTACAGAAAAAAATCCCCAAAGGCAACAAAAGTCATTTTGAACCTTGTAGCTAGGACATCTGTCCTCAGAACCGAAAGATAATTCATCTGTATGTTGTAAGTCATTGTTCTGTCCATGCTGTTAGAGCAAAGGGGAAACTAATTCAGGAAACAAATAAAAAAATTGAGGTGATATCTTCATCTGAATTCCTGAAAAATCATTCACTATGCAATCAGACATTTTGATTTCTTTACTAAAATGGTTGTGGCTGTCCCTCAATGTCTTTATTTTATGAAGTGACACAGGACAGATGGTTCTTGCTTTTAGATGGCTGCCATGTTCTGCCTGGTCAGCTTGTTACTTTAAACAAATGTTTCCCATGAACAGAAATGAATGATATTTGAAATCATAGAGAGGTGGTAACCCACCAAAGCCCACTTGTCATTCTTTGTGGAAAAACTGTCCTATCAATTAAATTAAAAAATTAAAAGGTATGTTTCCAACCTTTCCCTGAAAACATGAGTAATTTAAAATGCAACAGCTGAAAATTACTATAACAGCCACTTTCAAAGTCAGGGCCAACTCATATATGAGTGACTGAAATAAATGTTACCACAGAGCTAGGTGATAACAAGAGTGTTACATTGGTCCTAGCCAAAGGGCAAAGAAGCAATACTGAGAGAGACTAAAAGTCAATGATTTTATTTTTCTTAAATTAGTGACATTACAACTCTAGAGTGACACATTAATGTGAAAGAATACTCTAAAAAATGAAGAGATATATGAAAAAATAGATAGTGGAAAAATAAATCCCTCATTATATTTTTCCTTCTTTGTCCAGATCACACTGGAGAGATGCTCAGGCCAGGGCAGGTAGACGTTGGCTGCAATGGTTTCTGTTGTGGATACTTTGTTTCAGAAGCACTAGACAGATGTACCATTAAGGATTAGTAAGTTTTAGTACTTGCCATAGGTACTCTACTCGCTGGCTTCCTTTTTTAACCTGCTCTTGAATAATAAAATATTTGAAAGACAGAGACTGTCTTTGTTAGCTGTAAAGTTCAGTGATTGACTTTCTGAATTACTGAGTATTAACATAAGTAACATGAAATTGTGAGATGAAGCCCAACAGCATGTTTAAAGTTCTTATTATGGTGCTTGGCAGCCACATTCAAGCCTTTTAAAGTGACTAAATCTATTAGATTAGTACCCCTGTGCTGCCATTTAGACAGTGAATATCATTCCATGTACTGGGGCTGGCAGAGGGACACAAACAGCAACAATACACAAATGACAATGGAAGCCCATGAAAGAGGACAATGGAAAATTCAGGCAATCGGTGACGTGAGTCACATGTCCTGGCAGTGACAGTACTTAGGGAGTCAGGGGTCAGTATATCTGAACTCCATTCATTATTTCCTTGCACAAATTTTGCTTATTGAAGCCAGTAGTGAAATGGCACTAGTTTGTGACTTATTATTTTCAGAAAAATTATTTACTTATTCAGATAATTTTTAGAGACTATATTTTCTTTCCTCCTTTTCTCTTCAGTTTTCTTAAATTCTCCTGGTTAAGACCGAAATAGGTGACCAAAGAGAGTATTTTATTTTGTGTATTGTGAGAAAACACAAATTTCCCTCAGGGTAATATATTTTGAAAGAATACCACAAAATGTTCCCTCTTCTAACCTGATGCAGCTGTCTTTCTCTTTCCCTCCTGTGTCTCTGATTTCTTCTTCTTTTTTTTTTTCTAGGATTCAATTTAAAACCGTGACACCTTCCAAATCTGCTTGTAGATACCAACAATTAGATTGAGTAATAGAGATTCCTCAAAATTTCTTCCTATGAGAGAAAGATAAAGAAAAGCAGGAATGGTAAATGGGAATTCTAGATGAAAATACTACTTTGAAATAATTTTAGAAATCTTGTTATTGTCTTTTCTTCTCTTGTTCTCTTATTTTAGTTTTATTATTTTGTAAAAATTATGTGTGTGAAAGAGAGAGTATGCGTGTGTATGAGAGAAAGAGAGAGAGAGAGAAGGAGAGGGAGAGAAAGAAACAGAGGGAGAGGAACAGGGAGAGGGGGAAGGTGATATTGTCCATGGAATCAAGAAGAATGTGTTGAATGTATTTGGGTCCTGAGACCCAAACTGGCTCTCTACAAGAGAATTATGACTGCTTAACAGTGGAGAAATTTCTCCAGCTTTCTGCTTCCTGTTTTCCTCACATCTGCATAACATAGAAAACTTGTTTTTGTTTTTTGTTTGTTTAATTGTTTTTCTTTTCCAGTGTGTGTATGTGGGTGTGTTTCTCTATATTTTTTAATTCTTTACCCCACTAAATATTTAAGTAAGAGAGAATAGTGGGAATCTTTTCCACTTATTGTTGGTTCTAATTGCTGTATAACCATGAAAAAATTTTCTTTTTTAGTCAATGAAAGTACAGTTTAATTGTGAACTTGATACAATGTAAGATCATGTGGAAAGAGTCTCTAAGGGTATTCTAGATCAGCTTGGTCTGTTTGTCCTGTGTTCATGTCTGTGGAGGATTCTTTCCCTTGCTTTAATAGGAATGGGAAGACCCAGCCTGAATATATAGCACACTACTTCTTGGCTTGGCTCCTCATAAAAGTAGAGAAAGCTAACTGAACTTTAAGCATGCCCATGTTTATTTCTCTCTGTTCTTGACTGTGGATGGGATGTAACTAGCTGTGCTTGAATGGTCTTCCCTGGTGGCTCTCCACATACTGTTTCACACGGATTACCTAGGAAAGAACCTGGGGGTGCTGTGTGGGGCATGGGGAGGGGTTAATAAGGGACTTTGGATAGCAGTCAAAGGAGTGAGAATACCAGCCTAAAAAAGTTTAACAGGGAGGAAGATAAAGAGATTTGAAAGACAATGGGAGAGGGCACAACGTTTGACCAAATGAAGACATTATAGAAAATCCATGAGGAAACCTACTATTTCATAATCAAAATTTTAAAAAGCCAGGAGATTGGTGAGTAAAGAGAACTATTCTGTAGAGCTAGACATACTGCTTCTAGAAACACTGGGTTACTAAACAAAATTTTAAGTCCTAGCTGAGAAATACCTCTGCAGGAATTGGTCAGGAAGGCTTGGGTGCCTATCTGAACTAGAAGATGATATCCTGTCACTGAAGATACCACGTAGCTCAACACAAGATGTAGCAAATACAAGCTGGACAACAGATGAGGACATCTTTTAAAAATTCCTTTATTTGGGAGGGATTATCAAGTAATGGCATCATTTCTCCCTTCACTTTCTTCCCTTGCTGCTCTCCTGCTGTTCCTTTCTGTTCTTCAAATTCATGGGCTCCTTTTCTCATTAATTGTTGTTATACACATATGCGCTTATGCATATATATATAATATCTGAAGTCCATAAATATACCCTGCTCAGTCTGTACAACGCTACTCAAACAGAGGTTTTCAGAATAGGCCATTTGGTATTGCATAACCAATTGATGTGTTTTTCCTTGGGGAAGTGTACCCCTTAGCTTCTTTTGGTTCGTTGTGTAGGGTTGAGATCTCCTGCCACACTCCCAACTCATTGGCCCAATTTAGTGTGTCTAAAGCTCATATGCTGACAAATGCTGGAAGATGCTATTGCAAACTCCTGGGGTTTTTGTCCTTACCCTCCTTTGAGCCCTATAAACCAAACTTTTACATGCTCAACTTAACTGCTGTGGATGTATTCAACTAACCACTGGATCTGAGTTCCAGTCCATGAAAAAGAGCTCATGGATTGTATCATAAACTCAGTTAACAATCCATGCTTGGAAAGGTCATACTTTCACATGTGCAACGAATTACTATTGTTTAACTAGACTGGTATGACATCAATCTGCCTTCTAAATTTTTATGTTTAGGCACATAGAAAAAAGCTACGCTACTCTCAGCCTTAATCAGAAAAGACTGTGTTTTTTTTTTTTTTCAGGTGCTTCAGAATGTTAAGAATAAGTGATAGTTGCAAACTGGACCCTAAATAAGACATTTACATCACCCCTCTAGAACTCAGAACACACCTTGGAAGATGGGGCAGTTAAGAGTATGTAAGAGCTACAAGTCAGCATGAAAAACTGCAAATTGCCATTTATATGGACTCCAGACAACCAGTGAGTGCAATCAGGAATGCTCAGCAATCTGCACCAGGCCCCCAAAACTGGCCCTGTAAACAATCAATCATAGAAATGGTGGGATCTTGAAATAAACCCCTTACTGCTCAGCCGCTATTGATAGATTCTGAGTGAGAAGGAACCATTGTTTTCAGTTGTGTACCCACTGATAAGCTCACCAGGTCTCAATAGATAGATGTAAATCTATGATCATATAAGTAGCCTCGGTTTAAATGTGTGTTAGAAAGAGATTTATAAGAAAGAAGAGGAGGGACATAAAGGTATAAGGGAGATAAGAAAGGGTACGGGGAAGAGTGATCAGTATGTGTTATGTACAGATTTGAAACTGCCAAAAAACATTTAATTGCTAAAATTATTCTTTCATGACTTGAAAGTAAGTAGAGTCTCATGTCAATAAGTGACATAATTCATGAACATATATATTACAATTTTCTATAACATATAATTTCTTTTCAGGAACTCAAGAAGAATAGCTTCTGGAAATAATAATCAGATATTTTATGCACATCAACAAAATTCATTACTCTGAAAATTATAGAAAAACATGTTTAAATTACTTTCACATTTTTCTTTCTTAATATTTTATTAAAGTTGAAATTCACTTGAAGATTCTTGTCTTAACCTCCAACTTCCTAAAAATGATAAACAGAGACTTCATGTGGATTTTCTCCATTTCTGCCTTCTTTTCTTTGCTTGAATATTTACTTCTCATCCTAATAAGTAATATGATTTCAAGTACATTGTTTCATGGTTCCTGCCAACTTTTCTGTAAATTATACTTACTTCATAGAAAGATACATGAACTAGTTAGGCTGATGCTTTGTAGATGACAGAATTTAAGAGAAATATCTGGATTTCTTCTTGGTAAACAAGAAAGGAGACAATGATCACTGAAATCCTGCTTTCTTTCTTCTTCCTTTTCCTTTCCTACTTTAGCATTAACATAGACTGTCTTCTTTCCTAAATTAAATAGTCTTTAAATTCTTAAGAAAAACTGAATCTCCCCACCTAACACCTGTCAGATTGGCTAAGATAAAAGGCACAGATGACAGCCTATGTTGGAGCGGATGCGGAGCAAGGGGAACACTCCTCCATTGTTGGTGGGAGTGTAAGCTTGTTCAGCCACTTTGGAGTGGAGTATGGTGGTTTCCCAGAAAATTGAGAATCAATCTCCCCAAGGACCCAGCAATACCACTTCTGGATATATACCCTAAAGAGGCACATTCACACTCCAAAGGTATTAGCTCAACTATGTTCATAGCAGCATTATTTGTAATAGCAAGAAACTGGAAACAATCTAGATGTCCCTCAACTGAAGAATGGATTAACAAATGTGGTACATTTACACAATGGAATACTACTCAGCAGTAAGAGAAAATGATATCCTAAAATTCGCAGGCAAATGGATGGATTTGGAGAATATCCTCCTGAGCAAGGTATCACAAACTCAGAAAGATAAGCAGGGGATGTGCTCACTCATTAGTGGTCTCTAAACAAACAAACAAGAAAAAAGCCAAGCATGCCCAAGCTGCAAACTACAATCACTGAGCAGCTTGGAATCGGAAACACCCTGGACTGACCCTTCGGATCCCACTCCAACTATAGAAACACCTGACTCACTCTTGAAGGAGGGGGAACAAAACTGGATTTGCCAGAAGTGGAGACTGAACTAAGCATTATTGTATCAGTGGGACCATGGGACTGTCTGCTGCCTGCCCAGGGAGGGGATGAAGAGTTATGGAGAAGAAAAAAATGACCTGATGTGGCAGGAGGGGGAAGGGACCTTGAATAAGGATGTACAGGAATAGAAAAAAAAAAATTCAGAGGGAAAGCTGAACACAAAGTAACTTTATGTGTAGCAAATTATTTGCATTATCACTCTTGATAAGTCATGCTTATGATTTTTATCTTCTTTATAGTTATTGTTAACTTATCAGCATTTTAAATTCATTTTACTGTTTTTCTTGATAAATACAAAATAAATAAAGAAGGAAAAAAAAGAAAAACTGAATCTCCTTTCATAAATTGTGTGTGATATAACCATGTTTATATAAATTTCCCATGTTTATTTGTCTCTCTATATCATATCTGCCTATCATAATTTTAGCTTTTATTAATGGTACTCATTTCTTTCATATTTGGCCATGGAAAGCTCAAGCCCTTCATGTTCTTGCTCCTCATCAGAGGTGAAGTGATTTGAATATGGAGTCCTGGTGTTTGTTTTTCTGTGCTCTACAATTCTTAGTGTAATGTATGGTAGGTTATTAACCATTGCATGATGGTTCTCATAGTCCATAGAAAATGATTTCTTTCTGGAGAGCTAACTGTGATATTTCCTGAGGAACTGGAGATGTATAATGTCTGCCTCATCCTGGCTAATTATGTCCTCATAAATATCAGCCTTAAACTATAGCTCTCTGTTGACTCATTTAAATAAAATTGCTACTTTCTCTGTTCTCTAATGAGCTTAATTTATAGACGTTTGTCCTAACTGGGTGAACTGATGAGTTTATAATTGGAACTGGAAAGAATAAGATATTTCTGATGACAAAAACAGTGTCAAATATTGCTGATGAAAAGTTGAGGAAGAATGGAGGGTATCTGAGAGATGTCCAGAGGAGAAATTACACTGGGCATGTCAGTTCTGCTTGTAAGTGATTGGAGTGCTCATTCTCCACCATTCCAAAATTTCAAAAATAATTTTTATAAAATAAGAAATGTTTGCTGAAATAAAAGCTGGGTGTAGTAACTCATACTTAGAAACCTAGGACCAGCTAAGCTTACCTGGGAGTATTTTCAGGGGCTTAAGGCCAGTCTAAGCTTTGTTAAAAGACCATCCCGTAAATGCTTGTATTCCATAATTAAAACTCTTTATATACTGTAAATTATATTTAGAATGAGAAGTGTGAATTTCTCAGTGCTTGTTGATTGATAAACATAATTTCCTGGTATTTGAAGAAAGAAGATATTTGAATAATGAAACTTAAATATAGATATTTGTGAATTCAAATTTAGATTTTAGTTAGATAGCTGCCTTGTGCATCTGGAAATAAAGAATTCTTATTAGCCTCCTTTTATATTCATGTTATTTTTGTTAAATTGTATCATGATCAGTTATGACCAGTTAAATTCAGCTCAAAATATTAGTTCTTTCACAGAGACTGTGTTTGACAATTTCTTTAAGTTATCAACAACTACATATTTGGTTCAAATACAACAGAATTGTATGACAAAAAAGAATATTTCTAATTTAAATGAATTTATGTACATACAAAAGCTTTGTAGAAGGTTCTAAAGTAGAGAATCAATCACTTTTATGAGTATAAAAATTTTGAAAAGTTATGCATTGTTTCCTTAACTTAATTTTTAAGGTTAATATTTCATTCAAAGCATTTATGAATATATAACTTGCATTCCCAGCACAAATACATTAATCATAAAGACAATACCTAAAACATATTTCTATTTTATGTAAGCTTAGATTAAAGTTGAGAAAAATCAATTTGTCAGCCATGTTGTTACGCATAAAAATAAGATGTCAATAGGTACAAAAATGAGGAAATGTATATAAAATTTAAGTAAAACTCAACCTTGGAAAAATGGAAAGGGTTTACTGTTAGTTAACAGAAAAGGCCAAAATGAGAAAAAGTGGTGGATATATAAGTAAACCATCTTAAGGCAGTAGAACCTGTTCTAAAGCTGCATAGTAGTGGTGCAGCCTTTGGTTTTCTGAAACATCTATGTCCTGGCATTCTGTAGAACCACTAAGCTTTCTGTGTGGTATAGTACTTGGAGTTATGTGGTGCTTGCTTTTTTTGTTTGTTTGTTTGTTTTTAATGTTGAATGACTTTAATTGTATGTACATAAATTCACTTAAATTAGAAACATTCTATTTTTCATGAAAGTTTTGATAAGATAACATTGTCAATCACAAGTACATGCACATGAGCATACTTCATGTATATACGTGCACACACACATACACACACACACACACACACACATACATATATATATATATATACACACCATGGCAAATGTGGCCATGGTTCCTATTTTAAAGTTGTCATTACTACCTAGGTTGGTCTTACCTGTGCCTTTTATTTTGTACATGTCTAGACTTCATGATTCTTGATATGATTATGAAATAGCTAGACAACAAGCCTATTAGTGATCATATCATTGAATAATTTACATTTTATTGTAATTGTATTTTATGTGTATGGGAATTTTACTTGTACATAGGTCTGTGTACCACATGTGAGCTTGGTGTTCAAGGAGGTCAGAAGTGGTAGTGTGATAGATAACCTACTTCTAAAGTAGCATGGTTCTGAGTGACCATGAGGATATTGGGAATCAATATCCAAATCCTCTGGAAGAGCAGTTAGTACTCTTATCCAATGAGTATTTTTTCTAATCTTAATGATATTAATTAGGCAGCCATTTTCAGTAGTAACTGAAAAATCATTGAGATGCTTAACGGTGTGACACAATAGCTCTCATCATGAACAGGAAAATGTAAAGCCACTTTGGCTTAGTCCCATGCATCTCTCATATGTGCTCTATTTACATCATCTAGCTTAACATTCAGACTTAAACAATCCCTTAACATTAAATGCAGTTGATGAAATAAACACTTCAAAGATGTTTAAGTAAGCAATAAAGGTAAAATTTTAAATCTGTATTTTCATTATAAACGACTTCATAAGAAAGAGGAAATTAGAAGGCCTGGAAATATGCTATATAAATTAAAAGACAAAAAATAAATGTTAATGAAAAATAGTATGTCTAAAGCTTGAGAAATTGTATTAAATGAATATAGGAAGACTGAATCATGCTTAACATACATTCCCTGTGTGAACATTATTGCTCTCAAAAGGGCAAAATTGATTTACAATAAGAAAGAAGAAAAACAAAATGTCTAATATCTTTCAGTGATTTATGGCTCTGCAAAGTTGTACTGTATCTGACAAAGTCTTTTGTTAATTAATATTTAATTTATTTAATTAAGTAGGTAATATATTTTAAGTAGTTAAATTAAAACAGATTTTCCTAGTAAGAACATGATAGTAAAAAACAGATTGAGAAATCCTTGTTAAAGGTGCAAAAATCTTTAAAAAAGATGTCTGAACTATATTGTTCCCATTTGTTACAAATACAATAGCAATGAATTCAAGGCAAAAACATTTATTTGGACTTCCATGAAAGATGCAACATTACTAAGTCTCTCTTAACAACTATGCTTTGTGGTAGTTACTGGTATATTTATAAATGGAGAATAGCCAGTCCAGAAACTAAGCAACTTAGGATCCCAATGTTCAGTAAAAATATTCACTACAAATAGAACTGCCAAATAAATGTCCATAATTAAAGTGAGTATTCCATTCCCTTCAAAATTCTAAATCCTCACCAATGCAATCAAGTTGCAGGTTGTCAAACTCTCTTGTGGAATAGTAAGGATGTACTCACATAGTTTCAACAGCCTAGAGAAAAAGGACACTGATCTTTTGCTATCTCTTATTTTTAACTTAGATAACTGTTAGGTTTCAATCCTGGGACAAATGGTTAACTGAGATGCCCATTAACATCTCAAAGTGGACACTGGAGATGAGGTTTTCCCAGCATCCTTCAGTCCTTTTCTGTTGCAGGGCCCTCCTGGCTGGCAAACTCTGCCTGTTAGTCTTTTTGTACGTGGCTCGTGAATTGAATCTCAACACGGGGAGTACCACATGAGAGTTTATTACAACAGCGGGCAGAGATAGGGGCAGAAGGGAGCAGAGAGAGAAGAAGAGGGGGGCACTCATGTGAGTCATTTCTTTAAAAGGGTGGGTGGGCCCATGTTTGCATCACCACACCCGGGGGTATGATTGACTCTGTTACATTCCAGGTGAATGCAAGCTTTGGAAATCCTTACATTTCACTCTTTGATATATATATCTGGGTTTATGGCAAGGGAGAAGGAAGCATGGTCGTCGTGGTGGTCTTTGTTACTTCCTGCTGACACAAGGACGGAGAGGTCTTTAGCTCATCTTGCTGGCAGAATTGAAGGATGTGGATCACAGGGCAGTGAATTTTGTTTCCTGGAGCTGGGGGCAGGGAATATGGGTTAGTGATAGAGCTTTGGGAGTGACTAAGAGGAAAGGATTTTGGAAGTAAACTTGAGTTATCTGGGTGTGTGAATGGTTCTTTTCTTTTGCTAAGGGATTCTATTGTCTGCAGTGATAGAGCTTTGGGGGTGGCAGGCTAATGGGAAAGGAGGGAAGAAAGAAACTTGGGAGTAAACCTTGAGTTAGCTGTGTTGTGTGAATGGTTACTTTCTTCTGCTAAGGGATTTTATTGTCTGCTGCCTGCATGTTAACATCTGTGGATCCTTCCTAGGTCTGGTAAAGAGAAAGGATTAAAGTGATTGTATTTTGCCTACCTGGACTCCTGCAGGGTGGGGTGGGGAATGGTCTTTGTTTTACTTGCAATGCATCCTCAGGTAGTGGCTGTTTCAGCTGCAGAGTTGAACTACCCTCTGTTTACCTGGGTTTCCAAGCAGACTGCCTGGGGCCCTTTGTTTACCATCTTGGCTTCTGCTCTGGCCGGCTGCAAAGGAAGCTTGGAGTTGTTTTTTTAAAGCCCTTTTTCCAAAATGTCCTTCCCAGTATACTCCAATACTCCAACAATTTTGTTTACCATGGTCTGAGTCAAACTGCAGATCTGACTGTCCTTAAGAATGTAGGGATCATTTGTTTCTGCTGACTTCTACAACCCACAAAATTTTATTTGAAATTCTAGAGTCTAGTGCTTCAGCCACTGCTTCCCTCTATCTATTTATGACCAAATTTCTCTGTTTCTCCGGCTTTAGCTTTCTGTACCCTCCATGAAGACACCACTCTGGCTCCTGTAGCCTGTGATGCCTCTGGCCTACTATACCCAAGGTGGACATCTCTCTTTTTTCCTACTCTCTCCCCTCTCCTTTCCTGGATAAACACCACTACAGAACTGCCTGCCTTGTCTAGTTTTACTATGAAAGCCACACCAGTATGCCAGGAAGCTTCCTCATGCCCATAAAGGGTGAAATCACAGGGATGAGGGATACCTTTCCTCTGTTGTTTTGAACATTTTCATTTCTATCAAGACTCATAGTCTTCATCAGGCTGCCTTTGATTGAAATTCCTGCCACTGCACTTCCCTACCTCTACTTCTGTGATGGGGCCTGTTTTACTGCTCTGTGTGCCCTCCCTGGCCTGCGCTCTTTTGTCTCTCCCTAGGAACTGCCTGCTAAATTCTGTAGCTAATTTAAGTCCTTCCGGGACTCTGCCACCTTTTCCTTTCTGTCTCTCAGCTCTCTCCTTGAAAGTCTGCAGCTTTTCTACAACCCTTGTGGTCTCTACGATATTCAAACTCACCTTCAGGTGGAGTTACTTCCTTATTGTTCATTGTTCTTAACCATTTCTCTCTCTCTCTCTCTCTCTCTCTCTCTCTCTCGTGTGTGTGTGTGTGTGTGTGTGTGTGTGTGTGTGTGTATGTGTGTGTGTGTGTGTGTGTGTGTGTGCCATATATGACTATATATATAACGTAGATTCAACTCTTATTTAAGAAAATAGATTTTTTAAATAGCTAACACTGGCTTTTCTCCACATGATATAAATCAACAATTACAAAACTTCTGAGTCCTACTGAGCTCTCTGCTTATTGTATCTCCTTTTTAGACTAAGGGAACAACAGGTCTCTAAGATATTTTAGATTGGTATAATTTTCTTCATGATCATAAAAATTTAATATTATAAAGGTCTATTCAGGTTAAAAACTGGTTTAGAGATGAGGGGAGAGGTGGGGGGGAGGGGGTGGGGGGAGAATGGGAAGGCAGGGAGGAAGAACTGTGGTTGGAATGTAAAATGAAAAAAACTTAAGTGAAAATGCTAATAAAATAAAACTGGCTTAGAGCATTTAACTACTTATGTTTTTGCTTAACTGTTCAACACCAGGCTTTTAGAAAACTTAGTTAAGCAATAACATATATTTGATAAATTCTGAAATTATCCTCAGATTCACAGTAATATGCTCATTGTTAAGCTTTAGCTATTTGGACAAACTAATTCATACAAAAACTGTGATAATTTATAATGCTATAAAAGGGTCAGAAAAGTTCCCAGCTTCCCCATGACCTATAATTATCATTAGAAGTTTGTACATTAGAAGTTTGGTTTATTCTGATGCTAATGGATCTTCAGTTAAATATTCAACTCAAATGTTTACATCTCAGACTTAACAGGGGTAAAGCATAAAATCATAACCTTATATAAGCTACTAATTTATAAATTGTTCATTTAGTCACAAGCTTTATTTGGCATCCTGTGTGTATTTTCAAGATTAAACTTAAAATCAGGTTTTCTTAATAGGTAGATGATCCTCAGCCTCTTCACAGTTCTGCAAAATGTGGCATTTCAAATGTTTAAGCTTCCCATTACTAGTGGGAATCCCATGGTCTCCAAAAAAGACCAATAGGGCACAAAATCCATTTAAATTACTGGGGCGAACCTGCCCCAGGCCTCCACTGTTTCAGGGCTTGTCTAAACTGGATAATTGGTTTGCTTACCCTATTTTGCCTGGTCAAAGTAAGGTGGTCAAGTTCCTTTATAATCTCAGACCTGGGTCTAACAGCCAAAGGCCTACACTGCTCTGTGTGACAAGTTTAAATGTGACCCTGCATGACAGCAGGAAGACTTACCTCCAGTGCCTCCTATGAAGCCATCAAACCACAGGAGCCCAGAGTAACTCACCTAGGTAATGGGGAAGTCTCTGTCATTTTAATTGATAGATAGGTTGTTTAGATTTACTTCCATGCATAATTTATCCTTCTCAGAGCTCTGAAGGCAGTGACTGACTAATTGTACTTTGTCAGTTAAAAAGCAACAAGCTCACCAGCCCCTTTCTCAAGGCTACAGATGCCTTTCCTTCATATGCAAAAATCAGGACTCAAGCCTCATTGAAGAACATCAAAGCAAGAAAGACAGTGTTTCTGAAAGGAGATCAGCTCGTAAAACAGGTTTCAAAGTAACTTTTTACTGTTCCTTTATTTAAGGAAATTTGCTTTACAATGACTGCTGTCAATAATCAACCACCTGTGTTTTGTGGTATGTAAATAGATTAAAAGTTTGACATTTATATAAATTCTGAAAATCTAAGAAAGTGTTTTAAGGTATATAAAAACAAATTTGAAAGGTCTGAGGATATCAAAATTTAAACTTAAATAAATTGTGAGAGTCTAAGAATGTGTTTTAATGTATGCAAATGCAATTTGTAAAGGTATTACAAAGTGATTTAAGGCCTTTTGAAAAAGTGAGATTTTTCTTTGTGCGCTATTGCTAAACACTGATTATAATTATCATAATTGCAAGCTCAAGGTTTTAAATTTTCTTTGTTTGTTTTCTAAGTATAGACTTAAAAATGCTTCTCATTGTGCTAAAAAATCTTTGTCGAATCTACATATCCAGCCCTCTGGAAAGAGTGTTCATGCTTTTAACCAAAATCATTGCTGAGTCCCCAAACTTCTACCATGACTCAAAGGTACAAGGCTACTGCTTTTTCTACAACATGGATTTCAGTACAGTTTACAAATAGTGGTAATGCTAACACATCTAAAACTCTTGTCACTTTTTATAAACTTAAAAAAAAATTCTTGCGGGGCTGGAGAGATGGCTCAGCGTTTAGGAGCACCGTCTGCTCTTCCAGAGGACCTGGGTTCGATTCCCAGCACCCACATGGCAGCTAACAACTGTCTGTAGTTCCAGTTCCAGGCAAACACCAAGGCAAATAAATAAATAAATAAATAAATAAAGTTTTAAAAAAAGATTCTTGCAACCTTAGTGAATTGACTTGGATTCACTTCTCACAGGTCAAATGGAGTCCAGATAAATAACTGCCCATGAGCAGCCTGGGTTCCGCAGCCTACTGCCCATTCTTAAGGGTGGTGTTTCTCACACTTTCTGGTTTCCTCTACTAACAGGACCTATGGCCTAGAAGTTTCAAATGGTTAAAATATTTCCACTAAACTCCTTGACTTTACCTTCTCTCCATAGTCTATCTGTCCCAGAAAATTTTAGATAAACTGCAGACTGTGTTGTACCCATGTTGTGAGACTCCCAAAGGCTACCTGGGAGCTGGATTCCGATGCAAACACATGATGGTCAGTTTATTCTTTTGGAAAGGTTTAAATGAACACTGGGCTGAAACCCTTTGTTCCAGTGCAGTGGAAGAACTTCATCCCCAGCTCAGGGGTGAGAGGGTTATTTTTAAAGAAAACATACATAAGTGCTGTGAAGTGTTATATGTCTTGGCATTTCAGGATTGAGTAAAGGGGTTTGGGCATAGTAATTCCTGGTAACTATAGGCTAAACCTTTGGTTCGAACCCAAGCTTTGAATCTACTGGCTGAACTTCCAGCACAAAACCTAGTTTTGAATCCATTGGCTGTTAGGCACATTCCTGAGACATTTCCTAGACATTTCAGACCTGAGCCCTGCCCTCAAGTGTGGTGATATATGTTATACCTAGAGCTCAAACCCCAGAGACATCAACGGAGACAGGGATGTCTGGAAAGCAACAGAAAGGTTTATTGGCAGCACAGTGTAAGCCAGGCTGGGAACGTACTTTAAGCTTCTGTGACACCAGACCAAGAAGAAGTTTGTGTCTTTGGTTATAAGGGAACTTTTATAGGCAAAAGTTACAACAAAGTTGGTTGCTTAGAGACAGGGTGCTGATTGATTGGCTCATACTTAGGGTCTTTTTGCCCCAGAGTATTTTTGCACCCCACCTGGATGGGCCCCACCTGGGCCCTATCTGGGGTGGCTGTTTTGTTCCTCCCCCCCACCCCCAACTGAACAAGCAAGAATCTATTCCTCTCCCAGAACTGGGCAGATGTCTTGGTTAATCTCTCAGATCTGGGCAGGTAGGAAGCTATTCTGTCAGACTGGGGAGGGCACTGGCTAAGTCTATTTTTTTTAGGACATGTTCTTTTCCCAGGACTAATCAGGCATGACTATTCTTCTCCCAGACCTGGGCAGCCCCCCTCCAACCAGAAATACAAAACTAAACTTTATTCTACTTTTTTTTATAAAATAGCTACCAGAATGCAAAATGGGGTTTCTTGAACTAAATATTCTCTCCTTAATATATATTTAATAAAACCATTCTGGAATATCAGAGAATAGATCCAGCCACAGTCAATCCAGGAGGGTCAGAGAGTGGTAACTCACTCCTTTAATCCCAGTTTGGAGAAAAACTGAGAGTGCTAACCTACCCTGACCTAGAGTGGTGAGATATACCTGACCAGGAGTGGTAACCTATGCCTTTAATCCCATAACTCTAGAGACAGAGATCTTTCTGTGTTTCTGTGAGTTTAAGTCTGGCTACCAAATAGAGTAGCTCACACCTTTAATCTTAACTCTAGAATATGATGCAGAGTTGAACATAGAAGTGAAACAACTGGGTAAAGAAGGTATTTAAGGCAGGTGTAGGAAGACAGAATTATTCTGTAGAAGAGATGAGGAGCCAGGCTGAGGAAGCCAGAAGATAGCTTGGCTGGGTGAGATTTGCCTGTGTTCTGTTTTCTCTTGCTGATATTCCAGCTTTTTCCTGATATATGGTTCTGAGTTTTTATTTAATAAGAAATAGAATTTGTGCTACATTTGGTGCCCAACATGGTGCATAAATTTTTAAAATTCTTCTTGTTGGCCAAAGCAACACATGGCCAGGAGAGTAATTACTGACTGGCTAGGTTTTCTGTTCTGAGATAGCCCCAGGCCTAGGCAGATCAACCGCATGTGTTTCCTTTTCACCTTCATCTGGATAAGTTTAGCAGACAGTGGCCTCCTTCTCCTGGTGGGTTGGAGGGGTTTTTTTTGTTTGTTTTTGGACCCCTCTTTGGTCTGCTATCACACTAGGTAGCTTTCCCACTTCACAGTCATTTGAATTGCCACTGATAAGTTTGGTAAGTAAATTGAATTTTTTTTTTTTTTTTTTTTTTTTTTTTTTTTTTTTTTTTTTTTTTTTTTTTTTTTTTTTTTTTTTTTTTTTTTTTTTTTTTTAGAAGGAGAATTTGTTTAAGGCATGGGAAGATGTTTGGTCTTTCTGGAATCTTACTCTAGATGATTTGATATTGAAACCAGTGAAAGAAAAAGATAAATAAAGTAGATGGGACAATCCTCATAATGTTTATAATATTGTTTATTATGAATATTTTTTGTATGAGTTTTGCTATATCATTTAAAAAGTCAGTTAATGTGAATGTCAAGAAGAAAGCCTTAGGAAAACCTGTTAAGAGAGAACACAAAGATATTCAAACCCAAATAGAGGAATATAAAGAAACAACCTCAGCAATGCCATCTAATGATTATACAAAACAGCCTAAGGTTATCAGACAGCCAACATTAATATATCCAGTAACCTTAAAGAAATCACAAAATGATAAAAATTGTATAGAAGTTATTTGGGTTCCTGTACAAATGATAGAATTAAGGAGAATCAAGAAAACAATCATTACATATAGTAAACACTCACTATTTGTAAAACAAATGCTAAATTCTGGGTCATCATGTAACCGGATCACCCCTAAGGACTGGTTAGATACGGTTACTGCTGTTTTGGAGGCTGGGCCACTTTTACAGTGGAAAACATAGTGGAAAGAGGAGGCTAAAATAATAGAACAAAGAAGCAGAGCTAGAAGCATAAAAGTCTGCCAAGACCAACTTCTTGGGGAAGGAGATTTTGCTGATAAAGAAAGGCAAACCTTATATGATGAGCATACCCTAGATTTATGCCTCCTGGCAGCAATAAATGCATGGGATTGGATTGAAGAGATAGGAAAGAACTGAATTCCTCACAAAAGTAATTCAAGCCCAAAAGAAACTTTTAGACTTTTTGTAGAGATTAACTGCAGTGGTGAACAGAAGGAAAAGCAGATTCAGAACCTAGGTGAATAATAATTGAATTGCTGACTTTTGAGAATGCTAACTCACAATGTAAAAGAATAATTAGACTGTTAAAAGAAATCCCTTGGAGGACTGGATTTGTGAGACAATCTAGAACCTTATAACTGTGATAACTGGGTAGGAGAAGTTATTATAAAAAGGTATAAGGAAAAGTCAAAATGTTAAAAGTTGCAATTGTGGAAAGCAAGGTCACATAAAAAGATATTGTAAACAAAGTGTTCCCAGAAATAGAGTGTACCTTTATTAGGAGTAATCTCAAAGGAACACTCTTTCTCTTTTGGAGTGTGCAGAAGGTGTGGCAAAGGGAGGCATTGGACTAATGAGTGCAGGTCAATAAGAGACAAACTAGGTAACTTTCTGCTTTTGGAAAATGCCCTAAGACGGCTTTCAAAATCCCCCATAGCAAATACAGTTTAATCTTACCCTGCTATTGTAGAGGAATCACCTTCCCAGAACAATTACAGAAACTAAAACTTATTCTAAAAAGACATACTACACTGAATGATAGAAAATCTATAGAAAAGGAAAAAAAAAACTCAGGAAAAAACTATAAAGGAAATATTTTGGGAAGCTTCTAGTAATGAAAAAGGCCAAAGTTAAAAGTACAAATGAATGATGTTCTTATTGAAAGTTTATTGGACACAGGGACAGATATAATAAAAATTTCATGGGAGTCTTGACATCCAAATTGGTCCCTTCAGGAGGTAAATGTTCAGTTTTGGGGAATTGGGTCATTATACTAGATAAAACCGAATGCAAGATGGCTTGAGTATATAGGACCAGAAGGACAGAAGGGAAAACTAAAGCCTTATGTGGCAAGCATTGCTATAAATTTACAAGATTTTCTATAACAATAAAATACACAGATTAATATTCCTCCAAACACAGATATAAACTATAAACAAACACATTTCCAGAAAAAACATTAGAAGGTATTATGAGAAATAGTCACAAACTTTTCAGGTTGTAGAGAAAGAAGGCCCAACAGTTGCTGAACTTTCAAAGACACTCACAGCACTACCTTTAAAATGGTTACCAGATAATCCTTATATGAATTCATCAATGGCCTTTAACAAAAGATAAATTGCAGGCCTTAGAACATCTGGTACAGTAGCAGTTAAATCTTCAGCATATTGAAGAACCAAACAGTCCTTGGAATTCTCCTGTATTTATTAGTAAAAAGAAATCTGGGAAATGGAGAATGGTAATAGATCTAAGGGCAATAGACAAGGTGATTCAGCGAATGAGCTCTGTATTGTCTAGAATTCCTTTGCCTTCTCTAAAGAATGGCTTATTATAGTTATTGATTTAAAAGACTGTTTCTTTACAGTTCCTCTTCAAAAACAAAACAAAGAAAAATTTGCTTTACAGTGCCTACCTCTAATAATTCTTGACTCATAAAGAAATATCAATGGAGGATCCTCCCTCAGGGAATGATGAATAGTCCCACTCTGTGCCAATATTTTCTATAAAAGCCATTAGAACAGATATGTAACAAATTCCCACAATCTATATTTTATCATTACATGGATGACATCTTGTTGGCTGATTCAAATATTGATACCTTAGAAAGAATGTTTGAAGAAGTAAAAAAAAATTTTCTCAGCTTGGGGATTACAAATTGCCCCTGAAAAATTACAAAGAGGAGATTCCATTAATTATTTAGGTTACAAAATAGGTCAACAAAAATTAGACCCCAAAAAGGTACAAATCATGAGAGATAGATTGGTTCATTGAAGTCACTTAATGATTTTCATAGATTGCTAAAAGATATTTCCAATTTATGAACCACTATTGGGATAAAAATGATGAACTAGATAATTTGTTCAAAATCTTAAATGATAAGAACTTAAATAGTCTGAGAGAAATGTCCCCTGAAGCTGAGAAATAATTGGCTTTAGTGGGAAAGAAATTACATGATGCACATGTGGATCATGTGGATCCAGATTTTAATTGCATTTTAGTTATCCTGCCTTCTAAGAATTCTCCTATAGTAATTTTAATGCAAAGGAAAATGTTATATTAGAATGAATATTTCTGCCACACAAACAGAATAAGAAATTAAAGACTTGTGGAAAAGATTTCTGAATTGACTTTTAAAGGAAAATTAAAACTTGGTCAATTGACAGGAATAGACTCAGCAGAAATTGTACCTTTAATTACTGAAGAAATTGACTAATTATGGGCATAAAGTAATGGCAAAGAGCCTGCAGTAATTTTTTGGGAGAATGACAACAAATATCATCAAAGCAAAAGAATTGAATTTTTAAAGAAAAGTAACTGGATTCTTCCTTATGTTGTCTGAGATAAACCAATTTCTGGAGCCCTTACGTTTTATACTCATGCAAAAAAAATCAGGAAAGCAGGTTAAAAATCAGAAAATGTAAGTAAAGTGGCTCAAAGCCCTTGTAATTCTGTTCAAAAGTCAGAATTATATGCTAGCATGATGGTATTATTGGATTTTGCTGAACCTCTTGACATAGTCACTGACTCTCAGTATGCAGAAAGAGTTGATTTACACATTGAAACTGCTGATTTTATTAGTTTTGAGTGAGAATTAACTTAATTATTTATTTTGTTACAAAAATAAACAGGAGTAGAAATCATCCCTTCTATATAACACACACACAACCTCATCTGCCAGGTCCTTTAGCACAAGGTAATGATGAAATTGATAAATTATTAATGTGAAATATATTAGCAGCCTCAGTGTTTCATTTAAAAAAATACATCAATAGCAAAGAATTAAAAAAGATTTCTCTATCATTTGGCAACAAGCCAAAGAAATTGTACAAAGATGTCCCGCCTGTTTTTTCTATAACCAAACTCCATTACCAGCAGAAGTAATTCTAAAGATATACATAGAAATGAAATTTGGCAGATGGATGTGTTTCATTTTACAGAATTTTGAAAATTAATAGATATTAATATCATAAATAGATATGTTTTCAGGATTTCAATGGGCAACAGTTTTGAGTTCAGAAAAGGCTGATTCTGTAATTACACATTTACTAGAAGTTATAGTCATCATGCAAATATCTGTACAAATTAAGATTAACAATGTTCTAGAATATATCTCTAGTAAAATGAAACCTTTTTTGCTTATTACATCATAAATCATAGTATAGGTATACCACACAATCCTACAGGGCTAGCAGTCATAAAGGGATCAAATCAAATTCTAAAGGATTTATTAAATAAACAGAAAGGAATAACAAAGACCCCTAGAAATAGACTACATAATGCTTTATTAACTTTGAATTTTCTCAATGTTAATGAGAAAGGAACAACAGGTGCTGAAAGGCATTGAACTATAGAAAAAACAACCCAGCTAAACTAGCCTGTCTACGTCAAAGATGTACTAACCTCAGAATGGAAGTTAGAATATGTGCTATGTTGGGGAAGGGGTTTTGCTTTTGTTTCTACAGGTGAAGAAAAGCTATAGATACCATCAAAATTAATAAAAACTCAGTTTTAACCAGAGAATCTTCATGAAAACAAGAATTGATGACTCATCTACCAATATTACAATTCATTAAGTTGTAAGAAAAACAAAGAGTTGGGGCAGGTTTTTGGTTTTGTCTTTACAGAAAACCAGAAATACCCATCTGCAAGAGTTAAAAGACCTTGGACATCTAGATGTCTAAAGCAAATAGTAAGATATCCAGAAAAACTTACAAGCAAAGAAATATCAGACCTATTGATACCAGTATACTCTACAGGGTAAAATTGCTTATCTATCCGTCTTTATTTGTAAGAGAAGTTGAAGTCTCAGTTTAATTATAATTTAAAGCTGGCTTTAAAGTTGGAGAGTTGCTCTCTCCTTTTCTAAAACACAAACATATTAAAGAAAAATGCAAAATCTCTGTCTCATATAAGCAGAGCCACCTGATACGGGACAGAAGAATAACTAAAAATAAGGGACTATTCTATTGTTACTAATCCTATGCTGAATAAATGCTTATATTAAAATCTATAAGATTATGTATATATTAACCTTTTTGTCCTGATATTAATGTTCATATAGAATACTAATTGTAGAAAAAAAAATGTTTTATTTAGCTTCCTGTACAATGTGTTGGGTTTTAGTCTATCAGTTTTCTTCACTGACCCATGACAATGTTTAATTGTAAACTTGAAGTATCCAAAAGGAAGATGGTACCTCACTGTTGTGCCTTGGTCATGAGGCCCCCAAGGAAATTACTAGAGATGCAAACTCTCCAAAATGCAAAAGCAAGAATTATTGAAAATTATGAATCACGCGAGAAGGACCTCAGTCTGGCACACAATGGTCAGAGGAGGTACCACCTCTTTGCAAGCTGAATTTTTAAAGTTAAAAATCACAAGGTTATACCTCAATTGGGATCTTAGTACAGATACAATTCTGATTAGCTCGTCTTTTGGTAGGAATTTTAGATTTCTTTTGTTATCTCAGATGGCTGTTTGCCAAGCCCTTTTCTTTTGACAACCTCCTGGGCTGGGTCTTTCCAGGCTATCTCCAGTCCTGGGACAGCCCATGGATAATTAACTGCTATCAGTCCCTAGCCTACCTCTCCTGTTTGTACTTTGTCCCTTTGCAGACCTCAGGCCTGTCTCAAAATTGGGGTCAGGAACCTTTGCTGAAAAATGAAAGTGCTTCTCTGGTTCTTCACCTGCGGCGAGCTGCCTCTGTCCTGCAGAACGACGAGTCACCACAATGCACGATTCTTCTCGGATCACACTTTATTGGAGTTACAGCTCAGTTGTGAAGTGGTGGAAAGAAGACCCCAAGCCTGAAATTCAGCCTGCTTATATAGGGGAGCCTGGCGCGTGATTGGTGCGCAACACAATGCCTCATTAACATACAGCCAATGATTGGTTCAAAGTAGTCTCATTAGCATATGGCTGGTGATTGGCCCAAAGTAATGGCTCATTAACATATTTGAGGACTGCATCGGATAGGTTCTTTCTCGATGCCATAGGCACATCGGATTGGTTACTACTCGATGCCTAATTAGCATAAGCGGCGCCGGCAAGCTGTGCAAAGGCAAACCGCGCCCTACATCTCCCCCTTTTTTGTTTTCTAAAGGCACAAACAAGATATAGCCCGTACAGGTGTTCACCTCATGATGTGCCCACCGCTCAAAGGCTGTTTCCTGCTGCC
>PVIH01014378.1:0-54068 GCA_004025045.1 Sigmodon hispidus | reverse complement strand
GCCAGGATACAGGCGCTGAAGCCCGCCGAGCCCTCCTCACCTCTGGTCAGGGTTCGAATCCGCCCCTCAGAGACCCCTGCAGTTAGTTTGCTCAGTTCACTCAGTTCAGGGTCGCAGTAGGGCTCCTAGTAGATTCCCTGAGCAGCAGGAGCTGCGGGTGTGGCCAGGTGCAGAGTTCAGCTGCCCCTGCTCCAGAGTGTGCTGGGACGCCTCAGAGAGCAGAGGTCCTGGTCTGTTATCTATATTTTTTGTTTGTTCAAACATGTGGGTAGATAGACCAATTATATTTAAATATGATATAAAACTTAAATTTTACAGTAAATCACAGAGAAAAATCAGGTGTAATAGACAAATAGTAACCTACTTGTTTCTTATGCTAGACAGCATTTGTGAGAGGCAATCATTGTTCATATTGAAAGTGCAGAATAACACACTGACATCTCTCATATCCATTGTAACTTGGGATGCCTGAATTTCTCATTGCCAAGAAAGTGATCTAAGTGTTTTAGCCTTAGGACAGAAGGGAAATAAAGGTTCAGGTTGACAGTGTGTCTTTAAAATAATTAAAACTCACAATTTTAAGCTAAAGGGAATCTTGTTGCTGCTTCTTTCCCAGGCACAGTTCTCCCTGGGAAACTGGCTCTTTGGGAGAAATCCTCAATGGCAGTCACCCAAGGGTATTGCACTGTAGACCAAAGGAATGGGCGATTTGCCCCAGTAGAGCTATGCAGAGAAAAGAGTGACTTGTAGAAGAATTGCTCTTCTCTCCCCACTCAACAAAGCACTAACCCTCCGGGAATATGCCTCCAGGCCCAATGCCAAGACTAAAGAGCTGGAAATTGCTGCTTAAGATTCAATGAGAGCAATGTCTCACACATATGCCCATATAGGTAGGAATGTAAAACTAAAAAGGAATTTGTTGTAAAGAGAAGAGAAAACATGGTAGCAGGTATATACAAAAAATGGCACACAGAATTTAAGACAATTTATAAAAAGTTTCTGTCCTGAATAATAGTGTGGTAAAGAGATACAGGCAAGAATAGAATTGGGTAAATATTATTTCTAAGAACCAAAAAAGGAATATTATTTTATGTTAGTGATTGTATTTCGTGGATGTCATCATGCTCTTTTTCTTTCTGAAATTTCAACAAGGATTTGTTTTGTTTTTTACTTTTTAATTTCTATTTTATTTGTTGTTTCTGTTTTGTACTATAAGCTTGACTATGCTTATACCATGGCTTGTTTATGTGATAAAACTTAGAGCTGTACCTGATTTACATTGATTGATTTCAATTTTTCTAAAAGAATTTAAAGTAGATGATTGAAATAGTTACATGATATGTGTCATGTATCTCATATCTCCTACAAAAATAAATCACAAATCTATAAATACCCAGTCTATCTACCAACCTATTTAACTATCATCTATCTATCTATCTATCTATCTATCTATCTATCTATCTACCTACCCATATATCTATCTGTCTATCTATCATCTCTATTTATCTATCTATCTTCAATCTATTTACATGTCATCTTTCCAAGTGTCTGTCTACCTGATATTTTATCTATAGAGAAAAAATAAGCATTTTATTAGCATAGCATGAAATGTTTAGTTGCTTGTTGGTAGGAGTTTATATCTGAAGAATTTCCCTAGCAATGAACCTAGAGTGTTGTTCTTTAGAGAAAGGCAAGACCTGTAATTAACTTACCTTTCCATTGATGTCTACCAGCTTCCAGCTATTTTAGCCCTATGGGAAAACATCTGTAGAGCAAAGCCAAAAGGTAAAAAAGTGAGCAACAAAGTTGATGTGAGTATATAAATTGCTGTTGAGGTTGCATCATCAAAAAGTAAAAGGAAGAAGAGGAAGAACTAGGCTTCTTATTAAAAGATAATGCACACTTAGTGAACCACCTCACATTTCATCAAGTGATAACTCTCACTTCAAAGAATGGATTCTTTTATCTGGCCCCACATGAAGTCTCTGAGCCAGAGAAAAAACTATTTTAGGGGAAAAACGTAATTTCCCAAGATGTTTATCACTTGAAACATATTAGGAGGAAGCCCACAAGTGAGAGAAACCTAAACATACCTTGCTGCTGATTTTTCTTCTAGAACCTTCCAAGCATTTCCCTCCCCTTTACAAACATGTGGCTTTGTACCTAAGCAGAAAAAGAATAAATAGCAGCAAGAATGTCAGCTAAATAAATTGATGACAGAAACTGCTTCTCATCCAGGAAGAGACCATTGCACAAATTAACAATCTTCCTTTTACTGGCATACTATAATGTGTATACATACACTTGCAGCAGCGGTGTGCAAAGTTCAGTCATAACACTGAAAGACATTATGTTATTTATTATTAGTCATATTATACAATGATATTTCAGCTTTGTTTTCTGAAGGTTTCAGCACAGCTCAAATGAATATCTTTTGTGTGATAAACATTTGAGAATTAATCACAGCACTTGAGAAAAATGGTACCCAGATAACAATACTCAGAATGATAAGAGTTAAAATGCAGTAGTTATAATTAGCAATGAGGTAATGGTATTTGGAAAAGAAGGGTGGAAGGACACAAAGAGTGCCTTGTGAGCATGAATCTACCAGTGTATGCTGTGGCCAAATGTTCAGAAATTCACAGCAAATCTGTAGCTGTGAAACTTAGCTTCTGGGATGCCAGTCATTTCCGCTCCTGTAACTAACTCACTGGAAAAAGTCACTTGCAGGGCAGAAAGCTTGCATAAGCACCATGGCAAGAATGATAGTAAATGAAGAGGTCTAAAACTGCAAAATGTCCTATTTCCTACTACTGTTGTTCACTGTCTAATATAAATTTTATTTCAGTCTTGATCTATGGATACCATGGAAACTATCTTGGCTCCATAGGAAAGCTTTAGGAGCTATAAATTGATTTAAAGGGGATTAATGTCCTTGATAAAGATATTGGGAGCTAACTTGTCAGTGGCTGTACTTTCCTTTAATCCTAACACTCAGTAGGTAGAGGCCTGCAGATATCTGGGTTCCAGGCCAGTCTGGTTCTCATAGTGAACGGATCATGCAGAAAATATTAGTTTGATATTTAAGCTGAAACCTTCAACACACACATACACACACACACACACTCACACAAACTCACTCACACACACAAACACACACGTACATGGAGTCTTTCTTTCCTTGGTGTGAACACTTGTGCCTGAACAAATGTGATAGTAGATGTAAATGTACAAAATATTTAAAACGTAACTTTTGATAGTATAAAATATTCCTGCCCTGGTTAACTGGTGAAACATTAAAAATAAAATAATTTAAGTGTTTACTTCAATGTAACACTTGGGATTTCTAGAACTCTAGTATAGTTTTATTTTTTCTTTCTAATGGTCAGCTAATTATTGTGATGAAAAAAAAAGAAGATTTTTCTTTTCATCCTATATTATTCTGTGAAACAACTCAAAAACATAACAAGATATTTTATTTCAGATGACTGAACTTCTTTAACTGTTTGCAAAAATAACTTCTCTCAAAGCATCAGGCCAATGCACTTGCCTCACAAGTTTGACCTTCTAAGTTTGATTTTTGAAACCCACAATAGAAGGGCAGAACCAAATCCAAAAGCATGTCCTCAGACACTACATTTCCACAGTGGCACATTTCAACTTTGGCCTCACATATAATTTCACAAGCGCATAAAATAACAATAATGTTATATAGCTTTTATAAAATGGGAATCAAAATATGTCTTCTGTAATAATGTAAAAATATTATCAACAAATTAACTACTGTGATCCACGAGGAACTCATAGAAAATTCACTCTGATGGGGTGACTTCATGAATCTTTGTAGTCAGAATTTCTTTGGACTTTGAGATATTATTTGAGTTATTACTGCTTTTCTGTCCAGAAAAAGCTAGGCATGCACTTCAATATTACCATGATCCAGTTTTTAAATTGTTGACTTATACATCTACCTCCCTATCATCACAGACTTAAAAGCTCAAGTTCTTGGCCTGTTACCAGTTTAGTGGCACAAAAGTTCTGGGATATCTGGCATGTAGTAGATGCTCAGTAAATATTTCTTGTTTAAAAATTTAAAAAACTCCTTTTGAACTGGGCCGACCCATATATAAGGTAGAATGCTATCCATTCTGGTGGTTTCAAACCATAACCAACTCAAGTGACAGAAATAGATACATTTTATTCTACTGAATATTTAAGTCAGAAAAAGATCTAGCCTTTGGTTAAAAATAAATAAGTTGTCAATAACAGAAGGGTTTCAAAGAGATCTAGGAACCTAGAAAAAATGTTATATATAAAAATTGACAGCCACCTTATCATTTTTCAATCTAGAAAAAAATTAAACAAGAATCTACCATGTAGTGATTTATAAGTTCATAATATTCTAAGATGATGTGCTTTTTGTTCCCTAAAATTTCTTTGTAGAAATAAATCTTTGAAGCCTTTTTAATTAGGTAAGACAAAGTATTGGGACACTGACATAGCTCCATGCACAGCTATTTAGTATATTAAAGACAAAAAATCCACATGAACCAAGAATAAATAAAAAGTGAGAAATGTGTCCAGGCTCATCCTGAAATGCTAGTGAGCATGACTCAAGCTGTGCTGGAGTGATGGGAAGGCAAATCACTATCTCCCACTTGTTTTGAATTGTTATGCCCTGAAGGGCAAAGTTTGTACATTTTTTTTCTTTTCTCACTTTGAAGATGCTTCATTCTTTTTAAACATCTTGACACCTGAAGTGATTAAAATATAAATGAATTAAGATTTGACTTCTATCTAGTGCTAAAAGACTGTAATTTATATTTCATTCTACCCTACAGATAGAAACAGAAAAGTTTAACTATTACCTGTTAAGCATTGCAGTAAGAAAAGCAGAAAGAAGATATACATGGTTGTGCAGTGTGGTGGGACTTTGTTTTCATTATGATCACTAATTTGAAAGTTCATCTTTACCTTCCAAATTCAAAGGCAAGTGTCATGGAAAAATTAATGTTTGAGAAAGTCATAAGATAATTGATCATTTATTTATGTATCCATTAATTCTTTCATTTATTTATTAATTTTACAATGTGTGATGCCATCTAGTTATCTGAAAACAAAATATTTCAATTTGATGCTTTCTAAAAGCAAATTTAAAACCTGGATGGAATTAGAAATATGTCTCAATGGCTGCAGCTCTTAATGTACGAATATGAGAAGCTGAATCTGATCCCCATGGTTTACATAGAAGCTTGATAGGTATGTTGGTTAATCTCTAATTCAGTGTTCCAAAGACAGAGGTGAGAATCCATTTAACAGGCTAGTTAGACAGACATTCTGTATTGGTGAGCTATGGATTCAACTAAGAGACACTGCTTCACTCACTAAAGTGAACAGAAATTCGAAGATCAAGAGGAACTCCCAATGTCAATACTCATCCCCCACAAGCATATGATCATATGTGCACACACGTTAATGCATATGTATATATGCATGCAAAGTATGAACACATTAAAAACGTATTTGTTTACTATAGGTTTCCATACAAAGCCAATGTGAGTTTAACTTTCATTAGCATTAACAATCCGAGTTTGAACACATCTTCATTATAAGCAATGCATTACATGAAGCATAAAAAGAATCATATCTATAACTTAAAATTTTTTACAGGATCATATTATCTCCATATAAATAAAAAAAGCAGAACAGAAACAGTAGACACACACACAAACACACATACACACAAACACACACAGACACACACACACATTCACTCCCATACATTTTTAATTTAGTTGTTTATGAGAATTTCATATATGAGTACTGCTTTATATCATACATTTTAACACAAGCTCATTACAAATATTATTATCATAGACAATATTTTCTAAGAATTTTCTCCCCTTCATGGTTGGATTTGGAAAAACAGAGTGTTTCCTCAAGGCAAATTGCATAGTTTGTGAAGTGTGATGCAATGTAAAAAAGAAGTTTCTAAGTCAAGTTTTTAGTCAATCTTTCTCTGATCAAGGTCACCACATCTGCTATGTTCACTGAGATCTGTGTATCTAAACTCACACAGTCCTTAGTAAAGTCTGACATTTACCTTGAGCATCATTAGATGCTTGAAGCTGTTTATAGACATTCTGGTAGGACCACTTCCAACAAGAAGAGTCCCCATTATTATCAATCTATGTGAGATAAAAGAACTAGGCCTTTCTCAAAGAGTTGAATTATCTGGTACTTAAAACTGTATAAATATTCCAATCTAGTGTGCTTATAATACCTCTACAGAGCATACAACATGGTCATTATTATGTCTGTCTAAACAGTGAAATTGTGGGTCTAGTATGATCCAAGTGACAAGGGTGTAGTGAATTTGGACAGAACCTTGTAGCTCAGTAAGCATGACTTGGGAGAGAGTCCATCATTGCACTGAGTGTGTATCAGCTTTCAATGAGCTCACAGAAATACGTAATGGTGAACTCTTAGGCCATAAAACTCTTACCAAGAGTTTCTATAAATACAGAGCAATGCCAAGAGAGGAGGGGAAATCTGTAGGGATGCCAACAGAAACCTGCTAAGAACCTGAAACTGCCACAAGGGAGTTTCTGCCACAAGCAGAGCAGTTGAGCTGTCCTGCAAAGCTTATCTGACTTCCAGGAAAAATGGATCAACTGTGAGCTGTTTAGCTTCTTCTTCTAAAATAAAGGCCGAGACAAACAGTATTGGCTTTTAAAACACCAGGATGGAAGAGTGTAGAGTGAAGAAACTAAACGTTTACACTACCTCTTTACTTATACTGTGAGAACAAAGCCTAGGAGCCTAGATAACAAGAACAGATATAAAGGAGTAAGAGCAGAGGGCAGACTGGAGACCAGGTGCACCGTTCTTACCAAACTGCCTGTACCACCTCTGCATATGAAAGTATCTATGACATCTAGGCATCCTTCCCACAACCTGCTCTTTAAGCCTTAGGACTATGACAGCCAGGGTGGTCTTTTCTTTCTCTGTCTCTCTAGACAGATGATTTAAACTGGGATTTTAATGAAACACACACACACAGAGTAAGAGAGAGAGAGAGAGAGAGAGAGAGAGAGAGAGAGAGAGAGAGAGAGAGAGAGCGAGCGAGCTTGTATTGGTTTGCAAAATCTTTATTCAAACTCTGTTCTCTGGTTCACTTACAGTTTAGTTCAAAAGAATAAGGTATTTATGAAGCATCTTTACAAAAGATAGACTGCGAAAAAGATATGTCTTCTGTACACCAATTCACCAGAAAAAGACACAGGAGTAGATACTTTAAAAAGCTATGTTTGTCTTAAACCCTAAAACAAATACAGAGATAAAGCATGTGGACCATTAGGGGTTTTCCAAATACAGACACCATCCCACTCCACCCCTGTGCCTTTACCCAATCGTTAAGTAGAAAGGGGACTTGCAGGCACCTTCATTACTTCCCTATAATTTATTTAGTTCTTATCAGAAGATCTTTAAAAGAAAGTGCAAAATTGCTGCTGGCGATGTTTCAAGTAAGGGTGCTTTGGTAGCAGAGCACATTAATAGTATAGAAGATACATATTTCAAATGTTCCATGTTATTCTAGAGGCAAGAAATTTGGCAGTTTAGCTTACAGATGTCCTGAGAACATAGCTGGAATGCAAAACCCAAGCCAAGAATCCCCCGCAAACAAATCAAGTCATACACATATCTCATAAACAGAATCTTTGAAATCAGAATGAAAACAATTTACAGTGTTTAGAGTCACATTAAGCTATATAATTAAAGAAAGTATACACAGTTGTAAAAAGGTAATTTTATCCTGTGACTTGATGGTAGGCAGTTGGTGGGTGTTTAATAAATATTAGAGAAAGAAGCTTATCAAATTTGATACAACAATAAAACTGCATAATATACACATAAATAGGTAAATAGATGTATACATCATTAATGCTCACTGAGTGATTTTATTCTTCCATTCACTGTGTTAGCTTTAAATGCACTGTACAGAATCTAGGCATAGTGTCTTTCATCTGCATAAATTCAGCATTAGGAAGGCTGATAAAGGAGGATTATAAATTTAAAGCTAGTGTGACCTGGAAGAAAGAAGATACAATCCAAATAATCTTCAAATAATCCATGGCTTCTAACTTGGAAGCACAAAGCTATAACCACTGAACTAGATTGTCTCTCATTATTTCATTTCCTTATTAAATCAATTTTTTATTGCAATCCTCAAAAGAACAATCCTTGAGTTTTTATGCTAATAAAGTCTACATTGCAGTGTCCTCAGTTTTCACAGCATATCTTCAGGGCATGCCACATTCAAATTCACCAAGGAGAGAGGCTGGAAAAGACATAATCCTCAGGAGTGAATGCCATGCACAAATTAGTCTGTAGTTTTACAAATACATAAAGCTGTGTAATTCATTATGGCTGACTACTGCATTATTAGACATATTAAAAAGATGAATTGTCTAAGTTAAGCATCACCTCCAAGGAAGGTTGTCTCTTTTACAGTTTTAAGCTAGTATGCCTACAGTGTGCACCAAATGATTCATAATATAGACCTTTAAAGAAGCTGAATGTAACTAAAACATGAAATAGGCTTGGCATATTACACTAATCAGCATTGGAAAGTGCACTTTCTGCCACAGATGAGCAACTCCTGTGTAGACACACTGGTGTTGCCTTCCCTCAGATAGACTTCCCTCACATCCTCTCATTTTAAGGCTTACAGGGATCATTTTCCTCTTGGTATAATGTACTTTATCTTGATGTAAATCACAGAGAGATAGTCTTTGGGTAAATGTTTCCACTACTATTGCCTTGATTTTGATATAAATGCTGCTTTGACTTTCTCATCTTGAAAAAAAAAATAAAGTTAAAATGCAAAACACAAAGCAGTGTTCTGACATTAAAATAGCAGCACTCTGGGGAAACTTTCTAAAGCTGCAGTGGTCTAAAAAAACTCTTGAGAATTTCTATAAATTTATGCAACACCAACAACAAAATACTACCCTAGATTTACCAATTTCCAAATGTATCCTCAGTGCTGAGCTGGACTTCAGAATAGTTGATTTAGTTTATCTTATCTTCCTTTACTATAGAAATTAATCAATTTATTTTTAAACATATGATAGATGAAAATACCTGAAAAGTGATTTAAATAAGCAGTTTTATTATTTCATAAAAATTAATTGTCATTATTATTGCTCTTACATATGTTTTCCAAGCATATCTTTGTGCGTGTGTGGTTGTGTTTATACCTAAATCCAAATAATGCTTTCTCGTTTTGATACTTAAGTATGATCTCCTCAATGGTTTTTACAGCAAGATCATTTTGTAAGTTTATTAATTTTTTATTCTTACATTATAATTAGCAGCTTTGAGGTACCTAATATTCATTACATTGTATGGGTTCTTTATATCTTTATATAGCTCAGGAATCTAGAGGTGGAAAAGTGTACTCTGCAAATTGGTTTGCTACTCAAAACCTTAGCCCCAGTCATCCACAGGTTAACTCAAGGAAGTTAGTTCTACTCTCTTAGGCATTGTCAACAGAATTTAGGTTGCATGAGTTATGCTGGGAACTTGAGTTGTAAGTTGCCTGCTGCCTGTTATCTTCAGTTCCTTGCCCATGAACCATGAGATGCTGGTCGATTGCTTCATCTGAGCCAGACAGTTTGGAAGCCAGAGAAAAGGTGTGAAAGAGAGGAAGTCACAGTTTTTCAAAATCTAATTTTGAATCCAAAACCATTACTTTGGCTCGATTCTATTATTAGAATGAGATAATTATGTCCAACAAACACATAAATGGAAGAGATATGAGTTTTGAAATGCAGAAAGTGGGCCATAGTGAGCATTTTAAACTGTTTCCTTTAAAATGCGTTCTTTCTGATGTAGGTTATTATTTGTTTTGAGTCTTTTGACTAGATAATTATTTGATGAAAGTTAACAGAATTCAGAATCTTAGAATATTTTTGCAAATATCAATCTAGAATTATCTTGTTAACACATAATTCCATCAAGCCTTGTAGAAAAATTTTCAACCTTTTTTTTGAGCATCTTATCATTTGAATCATATTAATCTTTTGACATGAATCAGGCTCTCATGTTGAACTTTCATCTCCTTGATAACTTATGAAGTTGAATACCTTTTCATGTACTTAGGAAACAAATGATTTTTTTTCCAACAAAGAATTTTATGTTCTTTGATGTTTTTCTACCAGGCCACTGCTTATGGATTTGTAACAGCTAAATATAGGTTAGCTATATTATCTACAGTAGATTTAATTTTGTATTTAACAAATCTACAAATTTCATATGTAGATTTAATATTGGTTCTAAATTTTCATTTTCTCTTTCAGTAAGAAAACTACTTAAATAAAATGCATACTTTCTATCATGAAATATAATTAAATGCTAGAGTTCCCCAATGTGATACTTAGAAGAATAACAAAACTATTTTTAAGGCTAAATATTTAAGGCTAAAATTGCAGCGTTTCTTATGAGACCCTAGAATGAAAAATGTTTTGAAAAATATTTCAAAAGAACAGAGAATGTGTTACCTAAAAGAATGCTAACATCAGGACGAGGAGCTCATGGTCAGTGAGGAGGGTTTTGGTCTTGTCTTAGGTGGACTTGAATAAAATCAGTTGTCCTCCATTTCTCATCTGTAGTTCTTATGAGTTAAATGCAGAGCTGCTGAGAATGCACAATTGTTTACTGATAACAGGAAGGGCACACTTCAAGGGCCTGGGCTCTATTTCTGACTAGAAATATGATACCTGTGAGCCCTGATGTGGGCTCTCTTCTGTCATCATTCTGAGGCAATATGAGTAGATTGTGTACCTCATTCGATTAGCTCTTCTAAGCCAAAGTGGCTGTCTCCAAACAAATAATAAACTGACATTTGATAATTTGTATGTATGTGCTAAGCTTTGCCACCTCCACACAAGCTGATATCTAGTACACCAATAAATCTGTCTTGTAAGTATAATAGGTTATAAAATTAGGAGATAGGAAAAGCAGTAGTATGTTTATTTTGTTGGTACTCAGACTCCAACTTATACTAGCAATATATATAGTTGAAAAAACATTTTAGAGCATGTCCTGTGTATCAGTTGATGCAATTGTAATTTAAAATGTCTATAAATGACCTCATCTTTTAAACATCTATGGGAGATTTCTAAATCAGAACTTCAATTTATGTATCATATGTTATAAATATTGACATAATTATAGTAGACAATATTGAAGGATACTATCTATTCTTATAATTAAACTTCTAATTAGTCAATTTGAGTCGCAAATTAAACTTAATTAATGGGGTATATTGGCAATTAAGCAAGCTGATCAGCTCTTTTTCCTTTAAATATGATGAGCACATTAGTAAACATGCATCATTCTTCTATTCCCTCTACTTGTAGGAAAAACTTTCCTCATTTTATACAGTGATGAAGGTCCAGTTTGGCTTGCATCATCTTGCCCATTTCTCTCTATGTCTACCTTAGATTAATGAAGTCTTTAGATTTAGACAGATTTTAATGATTAGTTTTTTGTTGCTGCTTGTAATTGTCTAATTTCAGTTTAACATAATATTTAGGAAAAATATATTTTCCAACGTGTTTAGTGCACCAACACATCTGCACAATTTAGGGTTAAGTTCACAGGTAATTATAGATACTTTCTGACATATATTGAAGAACACAAAAATGATGAAAGTATGAACAATAGAACACTTAGAAAAAGAGCACATATGAGAGGACACCTATTTATGTTATTTTAAAAATAGAAAAGTGGAGCAGCATTTATAATATTGACTAGCAAAGGAAGCAGAAAAGGTTAAATTGTTTTATAGAGTAAGTTCTTGAAATATTTCTAATTTTTGAGTAATACTTTAAATATAAAGTGTTTAAAAATTTAAAGTTTTATATATTTTAATGTTTGTACATATTAATTTTTAAAAAGTATTAAAATAATAGAACACAATGGAAATTAATATAAATTATAAGCTTGAGGATACAGTTAAATTCCAACACATTCACTTAATATAATGTATGCACACTATATGTTATAAGATAAAATAGACAAAGTTCTTCGTAGTTTTTCAAATGCATAATGTTACAAACAATATAGTCTTTGGTAATCTACAAAAACAGAAATAAATTCAATTGAATATACTTATGCTGTATATTTCTATGTGGATAAAGCATACATTTGTCTAATAATAGGTGAACTGAAACAATGTTAGTAAACCAATGTATTTAAGCTGTGCAAAAGTGCAAAAGTATGTTGATTATAAGAGCTAAGACTATTTTCAAAAAAGTAATATAATGAACATTATTTTCAAATAAAAATAAATTTTATATTTGAACTGTAAGTGCACATAGGAATGGGAAAAATGTATGAAGTGATGGCATAAAGATATCTTGAATCCATTAAATTAAAAAAATTAACATAGTATTTTAGTAATTCTATCTCTTAGAATATACCATTTTTAAAGGAATTTATTTTATTCGTTTTATATACCAACCATTTCTTCTCCTACTCACCTCCCTCCTTCTCTCAGCTTTTCTCTCCCATCCACTCCTTCAGAAAGGTAACACCTCCACATGGGGAATTAACAAACTCTGGAACACTGTGGCAGGACCAAGCCTCTCTTTGCTGCATCAAGGCATCCCACTATAGAGAATGGGCTTCAAAAAGCCCTCTAATGAACCAGGCATAGATCCTGGTCCCACTACCAAGGACCCAACAAATAGAGCAAGTTAAATAACTGTCTCCCACATGCAGATGGCCTAGTTCGGCTCCATGCATGCTCCACAGCTCTTGGTTTAGAGTTTGTGCATTCTCATAATCTTGATTATATTATCTATAGATTTTCTCTTCATGATCTTGACCACCCACTTACTCATATAAGTTCTCCTCCCTCTCTTCAACAGGACTTCTGGAATTTGAATCTCTGTATCTCCTCCATCAGTTACTGGATGAAGGTTCTATCATGACAGTTAGGATATTCACCAATTTGATTATAGGGAAAAGCCGGTTCAGGAATCCTTTCCACTATTGCTAGTAGTCTTAGCTGGGGTCATCCTTGTGGATTCCAAGGAATTTCTCTAGCACCAGGTTTCTGCTTAATCCCATCATGGCTCACTCTAAAGAGATATCTCTTTCATTACTGCCCCATTCCATCCCTCCCCCAGCAGGACCATGCTGATCCCTCCTGTTCTCATCTCCTATCTCCTAGCCTCTACATCCCCCACCTATCTGCTCCCAGTTTTCTCAGGAGATCTTATCTATATTCTCTTCCCAGAACAATCCCTGTGTTCTTAAGGAATATTTTAAATTTATATATATGGGTGTTCTGTTTGCGTGTATGCCTGGACAACACATATGTGAAATACTTATGCCAGAAGAACCATCTATCCAAACTCATAGATCAAATCTTAATAGCTGAATTGTAATTTACAATAATCTGTATTAGCATAAAAGATAATATTTCACAGGATAATTTAATGATGGTATTCTTTGTAAGAGCAGTTTAAAAAAGAAACAGAAAACCAACTCAACTTTTCCACAACATAGTAAACTACTGAAAAGTACAACAGCAAGGACCATTACTAAATATGATGTTTCTGTATTAATAGCTTTCAACAAAAGATTATTTTCTTGCTTAAGAAACAAGAAATATTTGTAGTCACTTCTCTGATTATTATATCCCAGAAAATCCTATAGCTGACCGTTAGTCAATAGGACCATTGTTTCTCACATTGCACAGGAAATATCCTCATAATAAGTCATATTTAGCACAAAATCACAAGGGCTAAAGTTGCATAGTAGTACGCTTTTATGATAAAAAGTATAAAATAGTATGTTTACATAAAGTATAGAAGAAGCATCAGGGAGATTAAAAACAACATTTATTGCTAAATTGCAATGAAGTAGAAACTCTAAAATTCTATAAAATAAATGGAGAAGGAAGCAATAACAAAAAAAGAAAGTCACTTGAATAAGTCAATAAAAGCCAACAGTATGTATTCACCCATCTGTCTCATAAAAAGCCAATGTCTTCTATACAGTAATTATTATATTTGACTGCTTGGTAGAAGCAGAAAATGCTGTAAAAGAAACATGAGGTCTGTAGATAACCACCCAAGATATCTCAACCTATGAATGTGGCTTGAAATTGTCTTTTCTTCGCAAAATCACTAAAAATACATGATAGGTTTTTGTTTTAAATGGGAACAGAAGAAATAAATTAGCTACTCAGTTTAAGGGTAGAAACCTGGGTTTTATCATTGGTTCTGTCTTCATTAGACGCCAAAAGGACAAAGACATTTGAGAACTCTGGCCCCTGACCTGATTTCATATTATCTTTCTTCTCATTTGACACAGTTACTAGGAAACTAGATGTAAGAGTGTCTGAAACTCCATTTCAGAGACATTGGATATTAAGGCACTTTAGATTCCTCATGCATGAGCCAACTGGACTGTCCAGTCCAAACTTCCCTGCATGACTCAACTCAGTAACTCCTTGTTTACACCAGATAATGCTCCCTATTGACCATCTATTTCTAGACATGGGTTCTTATTATATGGGGGATTTGCCCGGCTTTCCCTTTCTTCAGCTTTTACCTGTTCATCATTAATGAACTCCTTCCTAAAACTCATCTTTCATCTCTTGAGTTTGTCAAGGGGAATGAAAGCCTTTGGTCCTAGGTAGCATTAGTGGACATTAATTTAATGTTTTCCTGATCCTCCTCACTCCAGAACTATTGCCAACCTGAAGAAAGAAAGCCAACCACATTCCCAGGAACACCATTACCCTGTTCTGTCAGTTTGTACCATTTGTCAGTTAACATGGCATTAAGGAATACATATGATTACATTTGAAAATCTTAGACCCCAGATAGATGCAAACAAATATATGATAAAAAGCAAAGAATCAAATGAAACAATTCAGAAGATCCAGTGGGGAATGGTTAACAAGTCTTTAATTTGGAGGAATGGAAAGTAAGTTCAGTATGTCATTTCTTTCAGTAAGAGACTACATATAACTCCAGGAAATTCATAGGAGGGAGACAGGATCTTGACTTGCATCAGCAATTTCTAAAAACAGTGATCCCAAACCTTGCTATTGTGACCCTTTATCAGAGGTTCTCATTTTGTGTTGACCACCAACCCTATATGTATTGCTACTTCATAACTGCAATTTTGCTACTGTTATGAATCAAACTGTAAAAACTGTAAATCTGTGTTTTAAAATGGTTTTAGGTAATCTCTATGAAAGGGTCATTTGAACCCCCAAAAATGACAACCCATGGGATAGGGACCCGTGGTTGATGAAATTGTAGTCATGAACTCTATGAGGGAGAATAATAAGTATATAAATAAATTTAAACTAGATAAGTAAAATAACAGTTTATTCAGGAATCTAAATGGAAACATTTAAAAAGAGTAATAAAAATGGTGATTTCTAAAACAATTTACTAATGTAGTACAGGGGAGGGGGAAAGACAAAGAACTTAACAGAATCTCCTCTACAACATCACTCTGTGTGTGTGTGTGTGTGTGTGTGTGTGTGCATGCGTGTGTGTTTGTGTGTGTGCTTAAGTACGTACATATTCAAGCTGTCTCAAAAAGATGATTATTCATCTGGTTACAAAGTGTGCCTTTATTAGCATTTTGCTTACCACTTTCAGAACATGTTACAGGAGATATTCAATACATCATTAGAACTTGGGCTATGTTTTAAACTGAGGTAGCATGTTTAATGTATTATATATTAAATAAATTGAATATTCCAAACTTTTGATGAGTTTACTGGAATTTAATTATAGAGCAAATGGGAAATGTCTGCACATATATGTATAAACATGCAGGCAATTTGTATGTATGTAAGAGTTTGCATGTGTACAAGTGATTCTGTATGCATGTACACATGTGATATAGAGTCTCTGTCACATTCACAAACAACAGAGCAATGAATGTGGGAGACAAGAAGTCACTTCAGCACATGATTCAGTAGCCAGTGTTAGTTCAGAATTCAGGAGTCAGACTTCAAGTAAATATATTTAAACATAGCACAATCTGATAAAAGCTTTTCTTATGATGATTATCTCACACCGATGTAGCAGGAAATCATGGATTGTACAGGTGTGGGGATGGGAGGGGCATGGTCTGCGGAGACGGAAGCGGAGCACTGAGAGAGCGGAGGGGCTTTCGGTTCCTGGGCGTGAGAGGCTGCGAGTCGATACAACAGCTTGGCGCGTTGCTAAAACCTCCTTTTATAAGTGATTCTAACAAAATAAACCTTATTTAAAACATACTTCTTAGCGGCAAGTTTTTACCGTGATACACCCCTGCACACAAAACTGCATACTTAAATCTCTTTGAAAAATGAAGTAAACTAAACATAGAGAAGACACGACTACATTGAAACTCTTCATAAAGTACCTATGACACCTTCAACAATGGGGAATTCTATATATTGAATGAGGAAAAATAAATTCATAAGAAGGATTGGGGGGCCCTTTGGTGCTGGTAAGTTGCCAGCCAGACACATTGAAAATATGACCAGGCTTGTTCATTCCAGGCTTCTGGACCGAAAACAGATTTTGCTTTTCTTCTTTTGAAGGAACAACCCTGTGTGATCAACATTCAACTGCATGTCTCTGAGTGCAAACACTTTTGTGCCTAAAACACATGTGACATGTCAAACCTAGTTGACTCCTCAATTGAAATATATATAGAATTTAATTCATTTGAAATTAGTAAAATTATTTTAAGACCCAGAATGATGTTTGGAGTAATAGTTATGAGGCAATGGGAGGGGGAAGTAACCATTTGATGCATTTCTTTCATCAATTGTTCATTCTCTGCCAACTATGCAACTGGAATAACGTCTCTCATTTTCCTATTAACATGTTCTTACTTAGCTGCTCTTTATTTACATCATCAACTTCTCAAATGACCTCTGTCTTCCTCTATACTTTTAGAATATACATTTATAAACTTTAGTTACACATGAAAATACTAATAAATTATCAGACTCCAGAATTTGGAATATTTAGGGGCACTGAACTATACAATATTTTATGAATAATATTTTTTTACTGCTGGATATTTTCATACAGGAATGTACTGGTTAGATTCATTATCAACTTGATATAACCTAGAAACCTACCAAGATGGATCCTTGGTTGAGGAGTTGCCAGAGTGGGAATGACCTGTATGTAGTCATGTCTGTGAGAGATTGTCTTGACTGACAATGTGGGAGGATGCAGCTCTCTATGTGCAATGCCATCCGAAGGCAGATACATGGACCTAGGATGAATAAGAATATTAGCTATGCATGAGCCAGTTTGTCAGCCAGCAAGCTTTGTTCGTTCATGGTTTTGGTTTTGGCTTTAGTTTCTGTTTGAGATTTTATTCTGGCTTAACTAAGTAATGGAGTGTGACTTGGGTGTGTAAGCTGCAACAAGCCTTGTCCTCCAAAATTCCCCTTTTGACAAAAGTACTTCATCACTGCAACAAAAAAGCAAGGTAGAACAAGTTACACAGTGAGCTTTAGTTATTATTACTACCCTGTGTTCCTCTCTTTCATCCTCCTCCACAAGCACTGCAGACTTCCTCTTCAGGAAGTCTACTTCTTGCTTTCATGACTTCTTTATGTGCTAGACCCAATAGAGTATTTAAATTATTTATTGTCACTATTTGTTTGTGTTTATATCTGCCTCTCTCTCTCTCTGTGTGCTTATTCACACACTATGGTATGTTTGTGGAGATCATGGACACCTTGTGGAAGCTGCCTCTCCTTGTCAATATGTGTGTCCTGGAAATTGAATTCAGTGCCTAGAGTCCTCAGCAAATGCCTTTACCCCCGACTCATCTCATTGGAAATAATTTTTTATTGTGATATCTCCATTCCTGTCTAAGATTTGAAGCTATGTAAGAGAAAGATCATATTTTTCACAGCAAACTACTGATAATTGCAGGTAGAACTCATATTATACTAATAAAAACTGAGTGTCTCTGTACCATTTAGAAGCTTCATTTAAAGATGAAAAATTAAAGGTCAACTCAAGTGAACCATGATCAAATTGAAATGTCTCCTAGAAATCTGAAAGTTCCCAGTCTCCCTATACCACTCTGGTATATAAGTAACAAACACTGGAGAAGCTGATGGGACTTTTCATTGCTGTTTAGAAAATGTGACTTCTTTATTCATAATAAAAAAAAGAAAAAAAATGCAAGTCACAGTCATAGTATTTAGCACTGTATTAATTTTAGAAAGTGAGTGTTAACAATGTGAACATTTTAAATAAGCATTCAATAAATGTATACAGTATCCAGAAAAAAATAGACATCATACCTTAAACGAAAGTAGAAAAATACATACAGCATAACAAAATTGGCCTTAAGTTTGTATTAATAAACCAAAATTCATACCAATCTAATATAAAAAAATTTTGTCATCCTATTTATATTGGTCTATTTTCTGCAAAAGGTTAAAAAAATTACACCAAAAAAATTAAAATTAATGAGTATTTAAAGAACAACTTCTATCTTTAATAAAACTCCCATAGTAACAAACAATTACAAAAATTTGGGAAAACTTTGTGAATTTGGCAATGCAGCTTTTGTCAGGCTTCTCAGATTGTTCCAGACTCTGTTCCTTGTAAAAGCTGAATGCAGCTCCCATCATCTACCTAGACATATTCTTTATCTGAATGCAGGATCTTTGTTTTGGCAAATTTCAAGCAAACTTAGCTCTCCAAAACCAAGGCATAGCTTAACAAGTACTGATAGAAAAGAATGACACATGAACATCAAATATATTTTCAAAATAAGAAACTTGGGTCTGTATCTAAATACAGAACTTGAAGCCTCCAATCAATCCACACATCCTTTCTCTTCAGTAAGGATTTTCTTTCCTGAGGAAGGACATCTGGTTTATAAGGTGGGTTATCAGATTGTAGACACAAATCGAAGCTTCTAGGCTGAGTCTATCTAACACTGCGAGTACTTTATAAAGGTCAACTAAAATATGTTAATAGTCATTGTCAAATTTCACTGGAGTAACAAAAGGCATGTCCTAGGACATTTTTAGTTCCTGCATTCTTAATATAATCAACATAGTTCTGAAGCTATTGTGAGTATTCTATTGTTACAGCAAAAGCAGAAAAAAAAATGACCAATGTTTGATGTGTTCTGTTTCACAGAATTTAAAGTATTTAAATATGGTATTCCTGTCACTCACAAGGCATGAGCATGAAAAAAATTGAATGCTATCACTTAATGATCACAGCTTCAGAAAAAATTGAAAGAAAAGAAACATTAAGAATTTTATGACCTTACCCTGAGTTTGAACTCAGCCTAGTATGCTAATTGGGAATTATTACATCATTAAGAATCCAGAATTATAAAATCAAAATGAGGTCAGAATTGGTCCAAAGGTGCATGCTCAGTCATATTGATTACCTATGATATGCTCTGATCTATGCTTACCACTTACCATAAGTTCTGACTTACAACTCTTTCATTCTCAACCAATTTTAATGTCAGCATACCCAACTGAACCAATGAGACCAGCAGCAATTCTCTGCTCTAAACTCAAAGCAGAGTAATCTAAGGGACAAAGATGCCAACAAGGCGACTGAATCTGTATTCCTGAAAACAAAAGTGGTTTCTAGTTAAGCCAACAAACCTATCCTTTTAAAAAGCAGGAAAAAACAGAACCAAGATGGAAATACAGAATTGCTAATAACATAAATGTACTTAGAGTGTCACTACTTACTTCTCTCCCTTTTCCGGTGTTTGTGGTTGGTTAAAGTTTTCCAAAGTACACATGTAATTCTTCCTTTATTACTAGCTGGCTAGATGAGTAGGTCACTACTAGACATACATAAAAAATTCCCCAGAGTCAGAAAAGGCATGCTAACATGCATGTAACAAGGTATTTGTATGATTCTAGTTCAGCAATAAGGACCAGATATAATATAAGTCAGACCTCTCAGCCATTCACTTGTCAGATGTGAGCATCAAGAAGAAAGAAATGAGAAGTTTGGATTTATTCATAATCTGTAAGACCATAGCTAGACAGGACATGAAGATACTCTAAAATAATCACAATGATTCTTTCTAGGTTAAAGAACTGAGCTCATTGCTTAAGAGTATCTACTGTTCTGCAGAAGAATCAGGTTCTATTCCTAACACACACTTCAGGTAGGCCACAAGTGCTTGTGAGTAGTGCTTCATGGAGATCAGGTAGCTCTGGCCTCTATAGTTACCTTCTCTCTCTCTCTCTCAGTCTCTCAGTCTCAGTCTCTCTCTTTGTCTCTCTCTGTCTCTCTCTCTCTCTCGCTCTCTCTCTCTCTCTCTCTCTCACACACACACACACACACACACACACACGCACGCACACGCGCGCGTGCACACACACACAATTTTAAATGAACTAATTTATTAAGAAGCGAATCCAGCAGTGTTACAATCCATCTTCCTATGACCATTTATATGCCACTTTTGCTCTCTTGATTACTGCATTCTCTTCTAGCTAAAATTTCTCCAGAGTTTACTCTGTATCAGTGTCTAAAGATTATACCAAACCTTAATGTCCTCAAATGTTACTTCTTTTTTCATAACCAAAATTAAATGTGAGAGTATATCAATTCAAGGATATGGCAATTATTATTAATACTCAGAGTATACAAAGTGATAAAATGAAGTATTTATTGTTTCAAGCACAGCATAGAATGGAAAATAAAAATGATTATTCTCCTATTAAAATAGGTTGTCACTTTATAATATGTAATGCAAATAACAACAGCTTCAATAAATTCAAGGTCCAGAATACATCCCCTTTAAATCTCACTATAGTGAAGATACATGGTTGATGTTATTAAAAACCCAATGCAAAGGCTGGTAAACTAAGATACAAGATTAAGTAAAAGTTTTACTCACATTTCATTAAGGAATTAATTTGATATAATTGGGAAAGTTCAAAATGCAGGCTAACTAAAATGTATTATTTTATGCAGTATAGTTAAAAATCCTAATAAGACTATTAGGCTGACTAACATCAAAATTCAGTAATATGGAAACCTAATGGGAGAGCCGGGGTTAGGGAGCACAAAGCATTCACTTCTTCAGCGTTAGTAAGAAAGACTTGTGTGCTTCAAAGCAAACACATGTTAGGTTAGGAGTCTCCACTAAAAGATTTTTATGACTGTGGTATTGAGAAGATATTGAGAGGGACTCCAGTTAGAAAGTATTGTATATATCTAGAAAAGGATAGTGGAGAGCATTATAGTTTATCAGGAAGGGGAAATCGCTGGATTCTCAATGTATGTTGAAGGTAAATCTTAGTGGACTGGATGGAAGGATAGATCAAAGTATGTCAAAAGGGAAATCAAGAATGATTCTAACCACTTGAAGGACAAAGAAGCAATTTGCCGAAAGGAGGACCAGTATACCTTGTTACAGGCATGGAACAGTCATACTGTGATGAGAATTCTGATTCATGAACCCAAACTCATATCTTTTACTCCTCAGCTTCCATGGCTCACTCTCACTATCTTGGAAGTGACTGCTGGCAAAGAGCAGTGTAAACGTTCAAAATATCCACAGTGCATATTTGCTTGGCTTTTTCTTTCGTTGCTGGTTCTCATCAGCAAGACATTGTCCCAGGTGTTCAGCAGAGTTTTTTCCTCTTGCTCAGCAGGCACACAGACTGTCAACAGCAATACTCAGAACGGGGCGGAGGACCCAGGGACTGCCAGCCTATTATGACTGTCATGGGTTTTTATTGAATTCTTTCATTATCTCCCCATGCGTGTGCAGCATTCTTCTAATGAAACAACTTTTATTATCATTGAAAAGAAAAAAGAAGCTCTTCCAAGATGCCAACAGGTCTGCCTAAGAATTCAAACTAGGAACCTTACTGGGGCTGTGTTTCTGGAGCTTCTTTCCGTGTCTGGTGGTTAAAGGAGACAGATCTACAGGTTATTATTTCATGAAGATTAAGTATCTACTCTTGTAGCTAGTGTTTTGCTCACTTCTCAAAGTCACTGTAGAACTTTTCACAAGTTTTAGATTAAATAATACAGAAGACCCTGTCACTCACGTTAGTATTGTTTATCTAACTCTTCAAAGGGAAGTATTAAAATAAGCATGACCAAGATGCTATTAATGCTACTTTGCGAGAAGTGATTATCTAAAGTGAATATGAATAGAATTTTTAACTTTTTTAGAAAAACTATCCATAAAGAATCAATAAAAGCTGGAACAGGGAAACAGGCAACATTTGGATTTAGCAAACCAATGAAATAAGTATTTAATATTTATACTGAGTACTCAAAACCATTTCATTGCTATTCTTTAAAATAAACTTGAAATTGAACACCATCTCATTGATTTAATTGCTCATTTTTGGAGGGACAAGAATAATCTTTATCAAATAAGAGCTGATACGAAGCTGATAAGATTACCTCCCACAATGAGCTCAAGAAGATTGTTTCTTAAATTACTCATTAAAATCAACATGTCCATCACTCCAAAGATACAAGATGATTGCTTGCAGCTAAAAATCTTGATATATTAAAAAGTGATTTGATGGATAATTTGAATACTAATGTGATATTCTCACAGCCATACATTATCCAGTTAAAACTGTTGGATGAAAAGCCAAAATAATACTTTCCCCAGCCATTCACATGGAAATATTATTTATTCACACAGTTACTTCTGAACTGCATGAAAATGGCAGACAATATAGAACTACTCATCTGTTCCCAAGTTTAATCAAATTATTACTTAATAATAAAACAGTATAGTTCTAAACTCAGACTGCTCTTATGCCACTTATAAACTGAAAAACATGTCTTTTATGAAAGTACAATTTGATAACTGCCTACAACCAATGTGTTTTGTTGTTCCTCTGGCCTAGAAGAGTAATCTGCCATCTTTCCTAATTTTGACATGTAGAGAAAATGCTAAAATAAAATGAATGTGATAGCATGAATAAAGGAAAAGAAGATAGAAAATTGTCTAGTTAAGATTCCTGAGCCACCATGCCTGCTTTAGTTTTGTTTTTCTGTTTTGTTTTGCTTTGTTTTGTTTTGTTTTTTTAGAGACAGGGTTTCACTGTGGAATAGCTCTGACTGTCCTGGAACTAATTTTGTTGACTAGGCTTGCTTGAACTTACAGTGATCTGTCTGCCTCTGCTTCCCCAATGCTGCAATTAAAGGCATGTATCACCTCTACCTAACTCTAGTTCTATGTTTATAGAATAGTTTTGTTTGTTTATTTTTATGATGCACACCCACATAAGCACACACACGTTTTTATCTTGAAATAAAATTATTATATTCTTTAAAATAGTTTATTGCCTTATATAACTTGAATTATTTCAAAAGGGAGTAAATATAAGTTGTATTATAGACTGATTTTGGAAAATTAACTCATTTTTAACAAGTTTATCTGCATGTATTTTAATTATACAATGGATCTGTAATACATGAACATTTTGGCAAAGATTTAATGGTGCTCATTGAACTAATAAAACTTACTTACTGGAAAAAAAGATTGGTGACACTAATTAGGCATGTAACATCTGTTATAGACACACACATTTGTGTATATGTAAACCCTGTATATATACATATATACATGCATATATATACAAAATCATGTTGCAGTGTTAAGTGAAAATCTCTAAGATATAAAAAATTAAGTACCAAAATAATGTGTGTTTAACTTATTTCATCCATGAAGAAAAGTAAAGAAATGTATGAAACCACTGATAGTGTATTTTTTTCTTCAAAAATTTGCCAGGGGTACAACATGTCAGAATCATCAGTTCATTTTATCTTGTTATTGCTTCTTATTATTAAGAATTAAAAAATATCATGTGGGAAAAATATCATAATATCCAAATCTAAAAATCATCTTATAAGTATTGGTATTTAATTAGATAGACCTTCTTGATCCATGCTGCAGTTACATACAAAAAATCACATATAAAAATCAGATATAAACCTTAAAAAAGCATAAAGATAAGCTGTTATTCAGTAAACTATGAATGCCTGTCTATATATTCATAGTATACTTAATTCCTTGTTGGAAAATGTTCCAGTATACTTTACAATCTCTGTTTCTTAGAGACAGCTAACATATATGTTCATATTTCATCTTCAATTCTCCTTAACTTTGCATCCTGTAGCCTCAGAGATTTAGTTCTACCAGGTAGAAAATCAATTCTGATTTCAGAGACGTATAATCACATACATGTTTCCTGTATATGGAAATGGTTTTGTGGATGACTAGTTTCCTATGACCTTAGTCTTATGAACTGTTCATTTCATAAATATTTTAATTATATCTCTAAGAAAAGTCTGAAATACTAGTTTGATCTTTTTTAAAGTAACACTAATTTTAATTCAATATCTTTCCATTGATATGGAGTAAGTAAAACATCATTCAGTGGCGTTCCTCTTGATATGGTCAGTAATGTAGCATGCCCCCCAAGATATCTGTATCAAAACTGAAGAAAAGTGCAAGTTCTCTTACTTGGACAAAAGATCTTTTCACATGTACTTAAGGTAAACATTTTGATAAGTGCACATTTTTGATGTATAGTTTTCTGTAAGAGACACGTAGAAGAGTGAAATCAGAAGAAAGGAACATTCACAGAACTGGAGTGATAAGTTCTCTCCCACCATAAGTGGAAGTAGTGCAGAATAGCCTCCTCACTAGTGTCTGTGGGACCAGTACCATGCTGATGATTTCTTTACTTTCTGTCTCCAGATCAGAGTATATGTTTCTCTTAGCTCAGCTTATGGTGATTTAATATGAAAGTTTAATGAAATGACTGCATTTGTTAAGGAAGTCCACAACTGTTTGAAATGATTAATAAAAATCACTAAAAATTACTTGATGAACAAGTAATGGAATAAAATTAAATATGTACTATGAGGGGGAAAGTCACTTTTTGCTCTGCTTCCTGTTATGAAGAAGAAAAAAAATTAATCTATGTAAGTTGTCCTAGTAGGGATGTTTCTGAGCCTATAAATATATATGTATATATACACATACTATATATGTAAAAACCTTTACTTTAAGAAAGTGATCGAGGGGCTGGAGAGATGGCTCAGCGGTTAGGAGCACCGTCTGCTCTTCCAGAGGACCCGGGTTCGATTCCCAGCACCCACATGGCAGCTGACAGCTGTCTGTAGTTCCAGTTCCAGGCAAAACACCAAGGCAAATAAGTAAATAAAGTTTAAAAAAAAAAAAAAAAGAAAGTGATCGAGTAGTATAGTGAACTGATTTGTGTTAATGGTACTGGGGAGAGAGACAAGAATACTGGATAATATGGTAGATTATTGAGAAGCTATATGGAAGTGAGGCAAAGAGAGTGTATAAATACCATGCAGCTGAAGATGCACATTCTGCATATAAGCTATGGGTACTGGATGACTGTGAGTACTTCTATTAGTCAACTAATGAATTTTATCTTTTTCCCTTCTCAGTAACACTCTTCTATTATGCCTAATTCTACAGTCTCAGGAATTTCTGTAATAGAATCTTATTTATCATATTTTCACCAATAACTATTTGAATAAGTTCTAATATGTCATACACAGGGCATAGCATTATTTATTGTGTTGAATTTTTCAATAAATAATATTAGATACAGCATTCATTATCATCTTGTAATTTAGACTTCTGCAGTAAATAATGAGAGATTAAACCCTAGTTGCATGTAGCTGGATGCAAATGGTATGATTTACTCATGTTATCTTGAACATTAAATCTAAGATTTTAGCATCAATTTGTTGAATATACACATTCAGAGTCTTGTGACTCAAATAACAAAAAAAAATGGAAGGAAGGAAGGAAGGAAGAAGGAAGGAACGAAGGAAGAAGGAAGGAAGGAAGGAAGAAGGAAGGCACGAAGGAAGAAGGAAGGAAGGAAGGAAGAAGGAAGGCACGAAGGAAGAAGGAAGGAAGGAAGGAAGAAGGAAGGCACGAAGCTGGAATTTGCAATTTCACAGAGCTAAATCTGTGAAAGCAGATGGTAGAGTGCAGACAGTGGTAAAATCACAAAGACAGCATCAACAGAGTAAGTGACTCTCACTTGTTATCTCTAAAACAAGTTAGAAATACATGAACAATAAATGAGCTGAATACTCCTTGGCAGATAATTTTCTGGTGAGATTTAAGATATTTGAGGGTCGAACTCATATGAATATTAAGGATTCACACAGGCATTCCCTTTCAGATAATCATCTTCAATGTGGACAATGACAGCTCTTGTCTCTCCCTGTGGCCCAATCATCAGTACAGCTTTTGTGTGTTTGTGTCTTCCCCACATGAAGACAGAGGAAACTGAGAGCAAAGGCTAAGAGGCTTTAACATGAGTCGAAGTCATTTTATGGGAGGTTTTGGAGGAAGTGTTTGCCCTCATGGTATAAAATAACAGTTGACATAAAATTCTTGTTAACCATACTTTATTAAATTCCTGAACATGAACTCAACCTCATTTCCTGGTATATAGTTATTGAGTACTAGTTCTGGTATATTACATTCAGTGTCTACTCCACAAGGAAAATCAATAAACACATGATAGATCTAGGATGGATCTTAGAATTGCCCAAGGTAGTAGATCTCAGCATATGCTATAAATATGAATGTTAACTCTTGGAACTGAGCAGCAATGGAAACACATATTTCCTCATTTCCACTGGTACGAGAGACACTTTTTTTTTTCTATTTAGATGTGCAAATGATTTGATTCAGATGAATTATAAGAAATATATCATTTAAACAAATTTCTTTTATGTGGTAAGAAAAAATGTTTATAATGTAAACATGCTTTATAAAAATGTTGGGACACATGTAATAAATTTAGGAAACAAATTGAATAAAACTTCTTTGGTGACTAGATTAACTGAGATGTCTGCTCTAATGGGAACATGATATATGTCCTAAAGCACTGTTGTTCAGCCTGATAATTTATTGTACCAGTGATTTAGTATGTTGTCTTTGGAAAATTTAAACATTTTATAAGAAAAACATTACATTTGAGTGAGCAGGGAAATAGAAAAAAGTGAAATAATTTCCAGAACTATATTTTAAAATAATTACAATGTATATAAAGAAAACAACAATTTACATAATTAAAACAATCATTGTGGCAAGTACTTACTTTTTAACATATCAGGCAAATTATAGGGAAGTATTTTATTTTAAAATCATTTAAGCATTTTAATGAAAAAAATGAATCTAAAGAGCAGCATTTGTTCTCTAAAAAAATCACCTCAAAACATAGCAATGAAAATTATACCTACACCTATATCACAATTTAACTGAGAAAAGAAACAGATCCCTGAAGATTCTCTCTGTGAATACACACAATTCTAACTACATCACCTTAAATTTCATAATAGTAGTTTACTCACCAGTATAACTATATCTGCATATTTAAGATGAATACAGATTATGGAAAATAAAAGTCAGAAGTATATTCAAGAAAAAATTATAAGAATTAAGCAGAGGTGTGACAAAGCTGGAATTTAAAAAGAAAGTGACTTGAGGCAAAGGTGGTGGCCATTCCAGGATCAAGAAACAGGTAAAATCCATTTTGAGACAACATTTCAACCAAACTCTTTACCAATCTCAAATACAGAGATGCTACATATTTTGAGATATATGGTAGAACATAACTTCATCAGGAGGTCTCACAATGAGAACAATTTCCCACGGTATTTAAGGTCACACAAGAGTTGAGGCCATCATCTGCCTTGCCTTAGTGGAACTCAAAGCAACAACAATAGCTACAGTAATTAATAACAGTTAATGACATACTGCAAGCACTGATATGTGCTGATGATGCTGAAGAACCAAAACTGTATAGAATTGTGGAGGTGCAGAGCTACCAAGAAGGCTCAGGACAGACATCCCCAGTGAAAGCCTTCTGATGGACATGTGAATATTTCTAAGAAGACACATGATGGCAAAGCCATAAATAGCCATTGATTTAATTTTAGTATATGGTACCTATCCAGAAAACTGTCCATTTCTTTTAGGTTTTTCAAGTATGACCTAATGATTCTCTTGATTTCATGGATGTCTGTCCTCCTTTTCATTTCTGATTCTGTTATTCTGGATACTTTCTTTCTGCCTTTTGGTTAGTCTGGATAAGGATTTAATCTATCTAGTTAACTTTGTCAAAGAACCAACTCTTTAATTAATTGATTCTTTGTATTGTTCTCTTCATTTTATTTTTATTGATTTCACTCCGGAGTTTGATTATTTTCTGCTATCTACTCCTTCTAGGTGAGTTTACTCCTAATTGTTCTAAAGCTTTCGGCTGTACTGTTAAGTCTCTTGTGTGAGATTTCTCTAGGGCTTTTATGTAGGCATCTAGTGCTCTGAATTTACCTCCTTGCACTGCTTTCATTGTGTCCCACAAGTTTGGTTATGCTGTGGATTCATTTTCATTGAATTCTAGCAAGTCTTTGATTTCTTTTTTAACTTCTTCAGCCCAGGGTGGTTCAACTGAGAGTTGTTTAGTTTCCATGAATTTATGGGCTTTCTGCAACATTTCTTATTGTTGAACTCTATCTTTAGACCATGGTGATCTGATAGGCTATAAAGAATTATTCACATTTGTTGTATCTATTGATGTTTGCTTTATGACTGAGTATCTGGCCAATTTTAAGGAGAATTCCTTGGAGTGCTGAGAAAAAGGTATATTCCTTTGTGTTTGAGTGAAAAGTTCTGTATATATATATTAAGTCCATTTGGGTCATAATATCTGTTAGATTCCTTATTTCTCTGTTGAGTTTCTGTTGGGTAGACCTACCCATTGATGAGAGTAGGGTATTGAAGTCTCCCACTATTAATGTGTGGGGTTTGATATGAGTTTTAAGCTTTAGTAGTGTTTCTTTTTATTATAAATAAATCATATTTTTATCAATGTATCCCCTTGTTCAGACTTCTTTCCCCCTTCCACCCCTCCCAGTTACTCTCTCTTCTCCCCATCTCTTTATCTCCTCCCCAGCAAGGGCAGGAGGTCCCAAGGTCCCAAGGTGGCTTAGTTCAGCATACACTCCAAGCAGATCTGCTTTCTTCACCCCAACATCAAAACTGGGTCAGGTGTTCCTCTGGAGGGAAGGGCTCCAAGGTGCTGGTCCAAGGTGTTTCAGATCCCAAGCTATTCAATGGTTGTGGTTTGAAGCTTGGGAATGCTTTGCTTCTTTTACATATGTAGATGCCCTTATGTTGGGGACATAAATGTTCTGGATTGAGACTTCATCTTGGTGAATTTTTCCTGAGATGAATAAGTAATTTTCATCCTTGACTTCTTTGACTGATTTTAATCTGAACTCCATTTTGTTAGATATTAGGATGGCTACACCAGCTTGTTTCTTAGAACCATTTGATTGAAGTCTTTTACCAAACCTTTACTCTGAGCCAGTGTTTGTCTTTGAAGTAGAGGTGTGTTTCTTGTATGCAGCAGAAGGAAAGCTTTTGTTTTTGTATCCATCATGTTAGTGTGTATCTTTTATTAGGTGAATTGAATCCACTGATATTAAGTGATTTTAAAGACCAGTGATTTTTATTTGCTGATTATTTTGGTGGTAGAGTGTATACATGTTTCTCTTAGATATTTGGGTTTTTCTTCTGTGAGACTATCAATTTCTTGTGGCTTCATGGGTATATCTGGTTTCCTTAAATTGGAGTTTTTCCTCTAGTGCTTTCTGCAGGGACAGACTTGAGGACAGCTGTTGTTTAAATCTGGTTTTGTCCTGAAATATCTTGTTTACTCCATCTACAATGATTGATAGTTTTGCTGGGTATAGTAGTCTGGGCTGGCAGGCATGGTCTTTTGGTGTCTATATATAACATCTGACCAGTTACTTCTTGCTTTCAATGTTTCTACTAAGTAATCTGGTGTTATTCTGATGAATCTGCCTTTATGGGCAACTTGACCTTTTCCCTTTGCAGCTCTTAGTATTTCTTCATTATTCTGTAGGTTTAGTGACTTATTATGTGGTAAGCAGACTTTTTTGAGGGGTCTAGTCTATTTGGTGTTCTGTAAGCTTCTTATATTTTTATAGACATTTCCTTTTTTAAAGTTGTGAAAGTTTTCTTTTAAAGTTTTGTTGAATATATTTCTGTGCCTTTGAACTGATATTCTTCTCTTTCTTCAATTTCAATTATTCTCAGGTTTGGTCTTTTCATGGTGTCTCATATTTCCTGGATGTTTATTTTATGACTTTTCTGGTTTTTTTGTTTTCTTTGACTGACATATCTATTTCCACTATTGAATATTCCACTTCAGAGATTTTCTCTTCCATCTCTTGCAATCTGTTAGCTATTTGTATTTGTAGTTCTCGTTCTTTTCTTGAGATTTTCTATTTCCAACATTGACATGGTTTGTTTCTTCTTTATTGCTTCTTTTTCAATTTTTAAATCTTAGAATATTTCCTTCACCTATTTGTTTTCTTTTTCTTGGTTTTCTTTATTTTCTTTCAGGGATTGGTTAATTTTTTGTTTGTATTTTCTTATTTCTTTAAGGAATTTTTATATCCTCTATTAAGGCTTCTATTATTTTCATAAAGTTATTTTTAAGATTAATTCCTTCTGCTTCTTCTGCATTGCCTTGTTCATGTCTTGATGTTGTAGAACCACCAAATTCTTCTGGTGGTTCCATGTTGCTCTTTATGTTGTTATATGTATTCTTGCCATGATGTCTGCCCATTGTATCTTTGGTTCATTGCAGGATTTGTCTGAATTTCAGAGAGCTTATTTTGGTAAAAATCAATTCTGGGTGTGTCTGTAGAAAGGAAATTTGTCTTGGTCCAATCTGGATTCTTGGTCCACTTGGAAATAGTGTATTCTGTGTCAGAGTCTAGTACTCTGTGTCTTAATCTAGAAAATGCTGACACACTGTGAGTTTCAGGTGACTGTTTTAGATCCAGTAGTTGTTGAGAAATTTAGCGTCTCAAGTAGCTATTCTTGATCCAATAGGAACAGAGGAGCTCTCTTAGTCTCTTAGTTTCTTTGTCTGATATGGGTTTCCATTTGCTGCTGAGGTCCCGAAGGTTGCTGGGTGATGGCATGGGCTGGGGAATGGGGCAGAGTTTTGGAGCTGGAGTGTCCAGCATGCTGAATTTTATTGGGGCTTTGGGCCTCAGGGGCTTTCCCTGCTTACCTAGATTTAGGTTAGAGCTGAGTATCCTTTCTATTCTTTTCTTATTATATCAAAGGACCTTTATAGTGAACAAAGTAAATATACAAGAAAATAAATATGTGATATAAGTTCAGAACAATCATGTATACTTACTTGCCAAAATTTCAGATTAACAATAACAAGTGAGATATCTGAAATCGCTGATGTCCTGGATCTAAGCATCATCCTTTTTTGAGGTTACTTATTAAAGTATGTAATTTTTAATGTTTTATTTTTGAAAGATTATATGACATTTAAAGCAGATAAGTAATGTCATTTGTATGTTAACATACAGGTGGCATATATTTTTTTCTTTTCTTTAAATTGGGACCTTTTTTACATGCATGCACTATAACCAGCCCATTGCCTTTTGAGGTACATGTAAAATGATGTATTTATAGGCAGTTACAAGTTTATAATACATTATCTAATATAGTCTTTATAGTTTGTGTATAATGTACGAAGTTAACATTTTTCTTGATTAAATAGAGGGTTCAAACCACAAAATTACCTGATTTTGATGATAAAAAATAATCTACCACATTGCTATTCACATAAAACTATATCACAAAAATGATATGCAATGGAAAGCATTTATAATTCATTAATGTTACCAATTTTGTTAAGCATATTATAATATACATTATTTTAGTATAAATGTTCTACTTGAAAAATAGATTATTATGAAACATGCTTTTCTATTGTGTCTGTATCATTTCCATCATGTGTATGGTCTCTTGGTAACTTGTGGACGCGGTTTAAATGTTCCCCTATACTGTGTAGGATTATGTAAATGCGCTCTATAATGTTCGTGCATTGATATAATCAGCCAACAATAGAATTCTTGAACAATAGTTCTGTGATTACATGTCATGTGACTATGTATGGAATATTTAAAAAGGGACTGAAATCATGCATGGTTGCAAATACTCTAAAACATATGTCAGTAATTTATTTCTATATAGCAAATTACCTCAAATTAACATCTTAAAACATTTGCCAGCACATAATTCTGTGGCATATTTTAAGTATGCTTAACTGGGTTTTATCTTAAGACCAAAATCAAAATATTTTCTAGGTGGGATTCTAATATAGAGATCAGCTTCTAAGTTCAAACTGACATGCTCTTTCTTTCCAAGATTGTAGGAATGAGTTCTCATTTTTTCTTTTGGTCACAGAGGTCTGCTGTTTCAGAATACTTACACGTGTCTTTACTTTGTTCTTTTACCCTACAAAAAGTCGGCTGCATTGAGCCTTGCTTCTGGTATTCCTATCTAAGATTTTCTTCTGTCATAACCTTGAGATATTATTTTACTTTTAAGGGCTTTTATTATTATGTCATTTATTATTATCAACTAATCTTAACATTGTAATGTCAGCTCTTTCAAATATTATAACATCTAAGAAAGAGTATTATTTTAATGGTTTCCAGGCTCCTTGAGCAGTCTAGCTACCACAGCCATAAACTATTGTATTCCAAGAAGAACCATGCAATATGGCAATTCAAGAAAGAATCATATCTACATCTTTGTCTACTCAAAGAATGTAGAGAACAGCCAGCCAATTGTTTCTCCAAAATTGTAAAATTAAATAATTGTAATGTCTGTCACTGCAACATCCCATTGAGAAATATGAGGAAACAGTGAGAGGAGAAAATGATGTTAATACAGTACTCATATGGAATTGTGAAAAAATAAAATTTATTTTCAGTATATCTTCAAGTAATTTTAATCTGGCTCATAGAAAAATACCTTAAGGAGATATCAAGAAAACTAAAAATTGTTCATTCCTCTATTTGATGCATCATAAACCAGAAATATGTTCAGCCATCTTCTCAATCCTTCAAAAATTATAAAGGTCAAAATATTTAATAGACGGGCACTTACCACAGAACACTTGGAACCCCAAAAGACAAACAAGTATATACATATAAATATACAAAGTATAAAATTATGTAGACACTTTTTAACTTTATTCTGTATATTTTTTCATATGCTGCTTCCAAAATCAACATACAAGTATTTAACAAAACTACAGGTTCCTACAAGATGCTTACATTTTCAGACTGCTTACATCTTTAAAAATTACTAGTATTTGTAAACTCATGGTAAGAAACACAATTAACCTCTTGTGTCTGTTAGGGCTTCAAACAGCACAAAGTACACACTCTGATAGATCATACGCTCAGAACTGAGGCTCATCAAGAGACAGAGACATGATTTCAGAAGCAAAGTCACTCCCTGATTTGCCCTACTTTCTCATGTTCTGCCTTCTCCCCAGAATGTGTGGGAACCAGAAGTCCCTTTCTTCAAAGCAAATCATAGAAATAAGAACCAGCAGTCTCAACTCAGAAATTTAGAACTCCATTTGGTTCTCCAGGACCAAACCATTAGCTCTATATGCAGACAGCACTATACTGCAAGAATAGGTTATATTTAGGAATATATATGTGTATATATACACTTATACATATATATGCATGCAATAATAATGGATGAAATAGGAAGCCCTGAATTTTAAGGAGAGTAGGAAGGGATTTTGCCCCATATAAAAGAGAGGAAATACTGAACTTTTTGTCTGGTATTTAATATGGCACCTACCTGTACATTATTTTACACTTGGTTGTCTATTTTTCATATGCTAAAATGAAAAACATAAACTCAGTGTTTGTTTCTCCACTTCTGAAAAATCCTAATTTTCTATAGAAATTTGATTTAATAAAGATATTATGTATTGCTCTTTTGAATTTCTCCTTTATCACAAACTTGTTGACAGTGACTTTTTAAATAAATGATAAAATATGGCTCACCATTTATAACTTTTCTACCATTTCAACAAAATTACTACTCAAAATGTTAGCTAATTTTATTCATATATATGTATGAAATACATGTATATACATTACATACATTTGTTTTATGTTTACAGGATCTTTCTGTGGGAGGGGTATATTGTATGTATATGTTATATTTATATTATATAACAGCATATGAATTCCAATAGAATATTCAGAGATCAGCAAAAGGTTCAAGGAACTTGGTTGACAACTGTTTACCTTAGTCTCTTGGCCAATAGTCTATCTTAAAGCCAGGAACTTACCATTTCAATTAGGTTATTTGAATAGGGGTTCTCTATACAGTCTACAAGACATGGAATTGTGGGATTACAGGCAAGTATGTGGCTCCTTCTAATTGTTCTTTCTGGATACTAAAAATCTAAATTCAGTTTTTTTCTGTTTGCACAGCAAGCATTATTACCCAGTGAAGGATTGATCTAGTTCATATAAAATCTTTTGTGACATTGAAATAATTATATTACATTAAAAACCATACATGTAACTTCATTTATGCAAAGTTTTATGTTTTGATTGATATGAAATTTTATATAACTTCATGAAGTTTATTTTTCAAATATTGTAAAAAGTTCATATCATTATGAATATACAGTACCTGTTTCTTCATAATTACCAAATGTGAACGAATAATGTTTGATTTTCATTCTTTTCCTCAGCTAATTCTTTCTGTTAGACATTTAAATAATTTCTAATTAGAGTGTACTTTGGTATATATTTGTTATCTTTCAATTATTTATATCATGGAAAATTTTAAAGAGTAGTCTCTAGTTCTTATTCCCAAATGCTTGAAAAGAGTATTTTTCTTTGAATTTCATACTTTTTTTTTTTATCTTTTCAGTTCAACTAAGAGAAAGAATCATACACAGGAGCTGAGACCCTTCTAACAAAGAAGTCCAGGCATTCTTGCTGGTGTAGACCTTTCCTTCCACTCAGCTTTATTTAACAAGAGTGGAACAATGAAGGTGAGGTTCAGTGAGGGAATTTTTATTAAAGGGGTTTTTCCATGCATGCCCCCTCTTTATTTTGCATATATACCTTTATTTTTTTTTACTGTGTTTCAACTGTCTTTTCTAATTTATTGGCAGTTTCTCTCATTACAATTTTTTTTAACAATTATCCAAACTAAGATGACTGCTATTCACTACCAAGCCCATTCTCTAAAATAATCTTCTAAAAAATTTTCATATATACTTTCAACTATTATTTAGAAACAAATGTTACAGTAAAAGCAGACTTCCTTTTCTCCCTAATGCAGAGTTTATATAATAATTTTATTTCTTTTTTTAAGTGTAAAACTTATTCTCAAGGGGGTTTTACTTAATGTTTCAACATCTGCTGTAGCTCAGTCAGAATAGCATTTGAGTTTCATTTGCTTTCAAATTTGCTAAATTGAGCTGCTTTCTACAGCGATATCAACAATCCAATTTTTGTTTGTCTATTTCCTAAAACCAACTTTAAAAGAGTAGTGCTGTGACAGTTTAGTTTCCAAAGATCTTTTTTCTTACTGAAAAATCTTGAGGCTCCAGAATCAGCCCTAAGATACAACTACAGGGCCCCAAAAGGTTGAGATACATTGATCAAGATTTCTCTGGTCTCCTAGAAACACAGCAGATAATTTCTAGTGTTGCATATCATCAGATTATAAAAATACCAAAATATAATCTGATGTGGGATGTCTTTCTGCATGCTGTTAATAAAGGAATTGTCTTTGCTTATGGCAGGTATCTTAGAAGTAGGTAGGAAATTAGAACATAGATAGGGGAAGGAGAGCAAGGTCAAGGAAGATCTCAAGTTACATCAACATTTAAAAGTGACACAGATAAGCAACGGGCCACATGGCAAGATAGATTAATGGCAACAGGTTGAATTAAGATGCAGGAGCTAGCTAGCAAAAACCCTGAGCCAATGGCCAAGTAGAATGTAATTAATATAAGTGGTTGAGTCATTTTGGGGGGCCTAAGCAGCAGCAGACAAGCCCAGAGCTTGGAAGTAGGCCAGGCCAGAAACTCATTCTACAATAATCTGCTACTCTTCTTTCTGCTACTCTCCCTTATCTTAGTTTGTAACAGACTCCTAAGACTCAGAATCACCCTATGATGAGAACTATTGATAGAAATCAATCCATTACAAAGAAGGCTGGAAGCACAGTAAACTTAAATATCAAAGTCTACTGAGAGGCACAGCTGGCCTTTGATTTCTATAGTAATGCTTAGGAAAGACTCTTAAACATTAAGATATTTCATGTGCCTAGTACCAGCTGATTTATGTTAAAGATTCCAATCTATCCTCTATCTAAGAATATTTTCTTAAATATTATATAGGTTTCCTTTTATATCTTGAATTTTAGAATTGAATTCATGGAAATAATTATGGCATTTTATTTCAAAAGAAATTTCAGCTTTAAATAAAAGCGAATGAGCTCAAGAGATGAGCTTGTATAATTTTTCTAATCAGTGAATAATTAAGAGCTGTTAAGTTTATATTACTGTTGATCTTAATTTTACATGTTTTTCTAAGATTTTTGTAGAATAAAGATGGTGTGATTTTACTTTGCTAATTTCTGCTATATTGCATCTAAATCTTTGTTCATAGTAATATTAGAAGATATAATGTTATTCAGACAATAGTATTCAGTAACTTGGAACTTTAGAGAAATGTATCAAAAATGTATTTCTTGTTATTCTGATAAAAAATTAATTACCAAAAGTCATTTTTGATAACCAATTTCTACTTGAAGTAAATTATCTATGAAAAACAATCTAAAAAAGTATTTGACAGAGTATGGCATTAAAAACTCTCTTTTTAAATTTTCTGGCACATGTTTATATGAATGTATTAATAGTGTGAAAATGAATTCACTTTCTAGAACAAAACCCAAATAGAAATGCTATTTTTAAATTAATGTTATACTTTTTAATTTTTGACAATTGAGAGAGAAAAATATCCAATTCAGAGAAGTGAATACAAAGCATTTGCCTACCTACAGTAAATATAAAAAAATGTAGTACACAAAATGTATGTAATATATCTGTTCACTATATATAGAACATTCAACTCATGTTAAGCAAAATGCATGGAAGATCAGCTAAGAAATTATCAAAATTTGCAAGGGTTATATAAGTTTTTGCATAAAAACAGAAGGCTAAATCTAATAAATTTATTGATCTTCACACTACTTCATGATATTTTATTGTTTACTGTGCTGGTTTAAATCTCAATGACACTGATAAGCTCTTACATTTCAGTGTTTTTTATTTCCCCCAGTTGTTAATCTTTTTAGGTAGGATTAGGATGTGTAGACTTAGAGGTATGTCCCTAGAAATAGCCTTGAAAGTTTCAAAACCCTACACTAGGCTCTGGCTCTCTCTGCCTGCAGACTATACTCAAGATGTAATCTCTCAGCCCCTGCTAAAGTGCCATGCTGACCTGCCTGTGGCCATGTTTCCTCTATAATGATCATGCCTTAACCCTCTGAAGCTGGAAGCAAGCCCCAACTAAATGCTTTCTGCTATAAATTGTTTTGACCATGGTATCTCTTTATACCAATAGAACAGTAAATAAGACACTTTGCTTTAATTTGATAGTGTAATTTCCAGTCATTTTTGGAGACCCAAGGTTTGATAATTGCAAAGAATCTGCTTAGAAATAACATTAACAGAAAGCTGTAAATTACCTCATTATAAACGTATGTAATTATGCTATTCAAAACCAGAAAGAGTATTTAAAAAGCAGATTTAGTCCCATGTCAAACTGTAGCATGCCTTTGAAATTATTGTAAAACTAAAAAAAATGATGTCACAAACCAGTATCATATTTAGAGAGCATCATTTGTATAATTCATACTATAACTTTCTACTTGGAAGGTTTCTCACATTATAATAATTATGTAATTTTCTTCTTCCATAATATAGCAGTCTTTTCTCATTACCTAAAGTATGATAATCCATTGGTCCTGAAAAAACAGACTATCACCAGCAACATAAAAGCATCAATGACCTAATCATAAGTGAATATTTTCAATTATTTTAACATTATTTGTTCTATGTCATAACATTTGAATAGCAATGTAGTCTATTATAATATAAATAGTTTGAACATCTGGTTGAGCTTAGAGAAGTTTAACCATCAACATGCATATCTTTGAGTTTGAGTGTCATGTTATACAACACAAATTGATTCATGTCTTTTAGATCATTAATCTAAATGGAACGCTAAAACAGACTGCATCTCTTTTACTCCATGTGGGCTGATTTTACTTCTGTGTAAGTCACCTTACATGATATGCCATCATATTATTTTTGAGAACAAGAGAGTCCAAAACCAGGCACGACAATTTATGCCTGTCTTCACCAAACTGAGGAAGAAAATAATGCAGATTAAATTATTTTAGATTTGTGAATAAATAGATTATTTACATTGGCCACTCTGCTTCTCATATGTGAAGCCTGGTAGATGGTAGCGTACCTACTTTTGTTTTTTCAAGACTATAATGAATATTTTGTCAAACATTTCTGCTGTCATTTAGTTTACTTTGTCCAGATGGTACACTTTTGCCTGGCATTTAAAGCATGTTTCTTGTGTAGGAAAAAAGATTTAAGAATGTTAGTTCAGTAATAATTTATTCATGACAGGTTTTTTTCTTTTTTTTTTTCCAATGAGGTTGATTCTCCTCCATTCATCAGAGTACAGAATCAAAGAGTTCCCAGTGCATTTCAATTTGTCAAACTGAAGTATCAATTGGAAGCATTACTCTAATTGGTTGTATTTTAATCTTAGATTTATAATCTTGTTCTTTGATTTCTGATTAATATGCTTCATTGTTGTTTGTTTTTACAATAAATACAACATGTTAGGTAGATATCATTTGGGAAAGGCCAAGTGAGTACTTGACAATATAATAGTTTGGAATAGGTAAGATTATCTTTCACTCAATCTCAATACAAAAAATGCATATTTTTACTTTTATAATATGAAAAAATAATTTATTAGATCACAGAGATTTTCTATAATTAATAGAAATTAATTATAAAATTATTTATTAATGTAATTAATAATTTATTAAATTTCCATATTTAAACAATGAAAGTTCACATAAAACATGTTTATTTAAAGAAATAAATATACTTAATCATATTTCATATCTCTGACTGGACTCAAGGTTACCTTTGTTACTTTACTAGTATGCCATAATTTTTGGAAGTTATCTATTGTTATTTCTACAGGCAGCATTTTTTGTGGTTCATCATTGCTCTTACAAACACATTTTGATTTCAACAGTCCTCAGAAGGTTAAAATCTGTGAGAAAACATGCTCGTGCCAGACAAATATGACTTAATATTATGTGTCCATTAATTATAAGATATGTGACTTTCATTAATGAGACTAATTTCTTTATCTATATAATGTTAGTATTAACTGCCTCCTCCAGTTGTTTTGAGATTATATTACATAATTTATGTAAAATATTTATTATATTCCTGGCATTTGATAAAAGGCATTTAAAAAGGGCAGTTATTATCATTATTTTTACTTACACTCTTGTTTCTTGATTGGATTAACGTTTAAGGGCTTAAATTGTAACTTTTGCAGTAGTTTCTAAAATGAAGACTGTTCAAACATACTTCAAAAGGACTTTCTGACAGATTTAGTATTAATATTTTTTAAATTTTGACAAATTTCCACATCTTAAGGTTTAACATAGATTTGCATTTTGGAAGGTTAGAATTCTGAAACAGGTTTTGCTGGGTGTTGGTAGGAATGTGCTCAATTCCGAGGTGCTGGTGAAAAAAATGTTTCTTAACCCTTTCTAGCTTTAAGAGTCTCTCTAAATTCCTTGGCTTTCAAGATCTCCTTTCTACTCATTATATCACATCTCTCTACTCCCTTGCCTTATCACAGAAAAGGCTTCTGAAATTCATGCTCATCCTATTCGCAGAGCCTATTGTTACTAGGTTTCAAAGCCTCCTTGGTTAAGCAAATAACATAACCACTCACAAGCTTGAAAAATAAGAAAATCACTGGGAGATATTTATCTACTGGATACAGATAGTGTGTTTTACTTAAGAAGCTTTCATAAGTCTACAACAGTGTCTTTGTGTCGTCTTTATGTTTGTCTAGGTAACATTTATGTTTTCAGATATCTCCAGTCATATTTTTGATCATTTACAATAAATTTTGGTTACTATGAATGATAATAATGATTCTTTCTTAATAAGTTAGGCACAAATGGTTCTTCTTGATACATTTATTATTTATTATTAGGTAGGGTTTATTGAAATTCAATGGTTATTAATTCTTAATTATATAACTCCCCTGTGAATTTGAATCATCTTTTCTATTACTATTTTCAGATTGGCTTTGTTTTTATCTATGGGTATTAAACTTAATTTTTCCAACACAAATATTTTGTGGAAAACAGATATGAGGGAATTTGATCTGTGTAGGAAACCTACTCAGAGCTCTTTGTCTAAGAAAATCCCCAAATAAAACGGAAGCATGGTTCAAAAATATGTGCTAAGTCTTTCGATGAAGATACAGCTGCTTGCTTTCTCAATTGCTGTTTTTGACAGAAATAGGGTCCCAGATTGAGTTGGACTATCTACATTGTGATACTTGTGCTATCAGCCTGTTTTACACTGCTCTCAATGAAAAGAAAGTATTTCTAAAAGTGGGAAAACAAATTATGTGTTTAAGCACAAGAATACAGTTATAAATGAATTTTGAGATCACCTAATAGTTCCAATGCTAATGGACATGGAGTCCCCCTGAAACTCCCAGATACACTCAAATTACTTTCGAGTGTCTAATTCTTATTCTTAGATCTATTAAAAACAAAAACAAAAACTATAAGTAATCCTGATCAATATGAATTAGGATAAATACAGATAAAGACAGATGGATTTCAACAAGTTTAACTGTTAGGTCTCAGAAACCCAAGACAAATGACTAACTGAGGTGCCTATTAACATATCAAAGCAGACACCAGTCAACCTTCCCAGTTCTGATGGCTTCTCCCAGCATGGTCTTTCTGCTCTCTACCCTAAACTCTCCCTCTCAGGAGCTGGGCTTCTGCTTCCCTTCCCCCAGCCTTCTTCCTATGTAACCCAGCCCTTTTGGTTATGCTGCTCTCTTGGCCTCTTTGCTGAGCTGCCTCTTATTCTGAGGATCTGCTCTTATTCTTCCTCTTCTTTTCCTGGTTTAGTCCCTGTCATATTCGTTCTAGACTTTTTTCTCCTCTTGCTTTATATCTACAATATAAATCTTCTCTATATTTTAGACATAGTCATGTCTTCCTCCTATTATTTCATTTTTTGTTCACAAAGATAATAATTTTATTTGCTAGACTAATTGAATTAAAACACATCTGCTGGGAAATAGTGTATGTTTTTAATCCCAAAACTTCAGAGACAGAGAAAGGTCAGAATTCAATGCAAGCCTGGAGTGAGTTACAGGGCAGCCATAACTGCAGAAAACCACTCTCAAACAAATATACAAAAACAAAAAGAAGAAAGAGAGAGAAAAAAGACAAACATAAGCTAGAACGACAGACAGACAGAAGACAAACAGAAAGCTAGGAAACAGCAAGGGAAGAAGAGAGGGAGGGAGTAAGGGAGGAAAACAAGGACAGAAAAACCAAGATATTAATGAAGGACACTTTTAGGTGTGGTTAATGACTGGGAAAAGATTTAACTGAGATTGAGAAAAAAACATGTGTGGGTCTACCTCATGTGTTGGATCCCAGACTGCACAGAAGGATTAAACAGGACAGAGGCATCAGCTAGAGACATTGTTTGTCCCATACTAATCTGTAGAAAGGAGAGCTGCTAGTCAGGATACATTATATCCTTTGAACTCTGAACCAAGATATTCCTTGACTCCTTGAAGATGAATCTTATATATATATATATATATATATATATATATATATATAAAATTTGGTGATTTTTACATTATGCACCCCATCAAACTCAGTTTTCAGTCCTCTCAGATTCATACCCACACTTATGATCTCCTCATCTACAAAAAATGCCTATTCGTGCTGCTCATTTACTTACTGGAGCAAAATTAATCTCCCTGTGACCAGACTATTAAAGATAACAAGTCTTTCCTCACCCACACTCCTGCCAGAGGCCATCAATGTAGAAGTGAGGCACTGTGTCATTTAGCTCTGTTCTAGCCTTGAGCTCAAGTATACAATGGCATCTTTTTGTTTTCTTTTTTTTTTTTTTTAAGTCCACTAATGAAGGAACATCCCCTGCTTCCTTCTCTTTCTGGATTTGAAATATCTCACTCAGGAGGATATTCTCCAAATCCATTCATTTGCCTGCAAATTTTAGGATATCATTTTTTCTTACTGCTGTGTAGTACTCCATTGTGTAGATGCATCACAGTTGATTCTTACAAGCTCTCTGATCATAGTAATGACCAAAGAAACTAGGACAGCTGGGAATTCCTGAACAATTGATGCAAAGTTATTTGTTCTTTTTGGGTGTCATACAGTAGCATACACAGTCACTCAGCTCACCATACCTTAAAAACTATTCAAGTCTAATTAATTAAGTATATTTGGTCTAAGACAAGACTCTGATATACTATTTTAGACTATAGAATTCTACTCAAATGGACACATTTAGTAGACAGTGCTTTTTTAAGAATGAAAACTTTGTGTGAGTGTGAGTGTGTGTGTGTGTATGTGTGTCTGAGGATCTATCATTACTGTAGCAGGCATATAAATTCGGATCATTTATCTGCCTTTCCTCTTGATAAATATGTTTAGTCAAAATATTGATTCCAATTCCTAGTGGGTAGGGTATTAAATATTTTAATTTAGTCAACTTTTTATCTGCCTGTCTTCTCTAAGGGGTAGTCAAGGGGTAGATTGTGTTAGGATATTTAGAACATTTCCAAACCCAATAGTGTAAAAGGCACAGATGGCTCTTTAGAGTTTGTCTTCTGTATGTAATTATTTTGGTCAATAATGAAGACTAATAGCCAGGGGGTGGAATAATTACCAAGGGGTAAATCTCACTTGCTACAATACTAGGTTATAGAGTTGATAAAGTGCAGCAATGAAAAATAAAATTGCTAAATCTCACATTAGCCTAAGGGACTTCGAAAAGTTATAGCTTGACTTCTGATTTCAAAGTTCATTGACTCACATAACTTTGAAGCCAGGAGTAAAAAATGTAGAAGAAAAAATTATTGTTAACATGCCTATAGTGTTGTATTTTCAATGGTTTGTTTTGCAACTGAACTGCATCTGACTATTTATCATCTATGAAACACCAAACTGATTTCTATAGAAGAAGTATACCTCTTTCATAATACAGTGACTGGGTTTGTGCCACTGTCTGTCTTATTGTTAGGCATCATGATTAAAATATAATATGATTCAAGCAGAGCAGAAAAGGCTTTGTACTGGAGTGTACAATTTAAAAAAATAAGTGTTGATTTGGTGATTGAAATCTGCAACTCAGCTCCCATTTCACACAGTAAGAGAGGGCTCCTTCTATAAACTCCTTCAAGAGAAGGCATCCCTAAATCCTTCCTAGGAAACCACTTCAGGTCATTGATACTTTTGGTGTTACATGTTTTTCTGTTCTTATCTCATATGCATGGCAGGGAGGGTACCCTGCATCATTAGAATCCTAAGTATAGGGTGAAGAACAACAGAATTTAAAGAATCCCGAGAGAGTAAAATGCATCCTCTTGGTAATAGTCATGAGAAAGTGGATAGAAAATGTTTGTTTTAAAAAATATTTTAGTTTAGATCATTCAGTACTGCCCGACAATCTCATTTTCTTAAATCTCTTCTTCCCAAGAGACAGTAGTAGCTTTCCTGGTGTTTCATGTAATGTTCCTTCTCGTAGACTGTAAGATTTTACTGAAGATTCATTAAAAGCTGTCACTGTTAGAGGGAGATTCTGGATAATACTGATGACTTGATGCCACAAGCTAAGCCTCTCTTCCTAAATTTAGGACTCTTGGGTGTGTTTACCCTCTAGAAGATACCAGTTTTTCAACTCCTTCCTTCTGTAGGAACAACAGTTCCTTTAATAAATAGGTAGAAATCTACAAGGAACAATGGCATTGGCCTGGCCTAGCTTCCTTGTGAGGAAAGAGTCATGGGTTTTTCAGATTAGAGTTCATGACTCCTGGGGATTATGTGCCTTCCAGTTCCTGAGGCCGTCCTTCAGGCAATGAAGAGTTTAGGCTGCTTTGTCTTTCTCTGTATGTTCCCTTAGTAGTCAAGGAAGCATGAAGACTTGGCAGGCAATTGGACTAAGACATCAGTCCTGTGTACACTTTAGGGCTTGCAAAGGACACTGTATCCTGGCAACTACAATTATATTGATCTTAGAAACTGCCATTGTATTCAGTTCCTGATAAAGGTTTAAAAGATCTGACTGTTCTCAGTCTTGCTGTGGTTCCTTCATCCAGAACCTAGTTTTATCTCTTGTAGACATATTAGGTGACCTTGGCCTGGTTATGTAAGCATGGTTAATTCTATAAATCCTATGTTGTTATGAAGAGTTTCTATATAATTGTCCATATCTCATACATGTATGTGCACCAAAACTTAAATGAGAATTCAAAGATATATACATGGCATTCACTAACAGTAACTTCAGTTTTAAATCATCTGACACCCTTGCACTTATCTTCACACAGGAAAAACATGTATTTACATAAAATATAAATAAATAATTACTTTTTAAAAATTGAAAGAGTTAGATATGCCCTATACAACTTCTGGCTGCTGGCACTATATGTCTGTTACATTAACTGTGGTGTTCTCTATGCATACTCACTTAACCATAAAAATTTGACATTTGATAATATTAACGTTAGAATAACAATAACAAAGGAAGAGAGAAACTAACTAGAACTTGAGTATCCTATAGAAATCTGAAATGCCATCAGCAAAATACTAATGCTCAGATAATCCAAAATAAATATCACTATCATTAAACAAGTACCTTTTCAGCATTTTGGAACATCATAGGTGATACCCATGATGCACTTGATACCTAATGTTTAATAGACTTGGGAAATTAAAAATTGTAAGCTCAGAAAGATATGTGCAACCCCATATGATGGATATATAAGATTATTACTATTCTTAACTGAAAAAAATTATAAATGACTATGAAAATGTTGAGCCTTCCAAAACAAATAATGAAAACATATTTAGGCTATTGTCTATTAACAAATGAATAGTCAATAAATATAAAATCTATACATGAATTTTGTCTTGTTTATATTTGACCAATGACTCCTAATGTCTCAGACTTCTTTGTAACGGACATTGGACACCTCCCCCAATTTTAGCATTCTGTTTAATTAAATATACATTTTATGTCCAAACACACTTCATAGAAACCAGTCAATGTTTTCTGGTCCAGAATTGAGACTGTTGCTTTAAAGTTTGAAAATAGAAAGGAAGCCACTGCTGTAAACTGGCATTCTCAAAGTTTTCATGGCTTATTTTGGATTTCAAGGTATTTATTCATACTTTATTGTCAAGAATGAGTAAAGTCTTTGGTGAAAAAATTTTTAAAATTACCTAGATATTATCAGCAATGAATGTTGTCCTTGTAAAATTATCAGAGAATGATTTTATTCATTGAACATTTTGTAATCTGAAATGTAACTGGACAACAGAGTCTGGACTGTTTGAAATATCCACAAAAAAATTAATTTAGAATGGGAGCTATTTCTTCTACCCTCTTTGGAGTTCTTCAATGAAGGTAAGAAGCCATCAGGAGAAAGTTTAAGAGCAAAATAGTTAAGGAAAGTGTTTATCTCAAAGAAAATGTGAACATCAGAGAACATTTACTCACACTTGTACTATGAACAGTTAATGAAGGCAAATCAAATACTCAAAAATTATATCAGGCTAGGGACATAGCTTAATTGTTAGCATACTTGCCTAGCATGAGCAATGGAATCATAAGAACATCATAAACCAAATATAAGTATGCACAAACCTTTCATCCTCATGTTTCAGAGTTAGAAGCAGGAGGATCAGATGTCCAAGATGTAGTATGTAATATGTAGATCAGCCATATAGTCCTCATGGTATGAGTGTAGTCAAGACCATGTGAGTGAGGACCATGTAGTCCGAAGTCCTCAGCCATGTAGCAAGTCGGAGTCAAGCTTAAGCTCCAAAAAACCCTTTTCTTAAAAACAAACAAACAAAACAAACAAACAAAAACCCTACTAATCTAGCAAGGCATATAAAAGTTAAGTCTGGTGCCTAAGCATCTAGGTTCCTATTTTGTCTAATATGTTTATTTCTGACATTGAGTGAGACACAGTGAGAAATAATTATCCTGGTCTTGCAGTTGTCTTTCCCTCCCAGTATTTTATTCGGTTCGACATCAACACACAACAATACAATGAAACCCATGGCTGCTACCACATAATAGCCTTTTGTAGTAGTGCCATCTACTCACAACATTCTTCAGCCTGGAGCCCTCTGAAGATCTATAGTGGCTAACTTTTCCAACATAAATCCAAAATAAGATATCCAAAGCCCTTCTTAACCATAGTTCTACTTTCCATTCATATAGGGGAAAATTAAATGAGCTTTGAAGGCAACATTTAATTCAAGAAAATATAAAACTATTGAGAAGTAGTCATATGTGTACTTTGGTGAGGTGTATTTGAGAAATATTTGTCAATTAAGTTTAATTGAGCATTCTAGCTTATTGTTATTTACCAAAATATTATCCAATATATTTGTTTCAGGATTTTTCCCATACTTACAGTCTTTGCTATGGAACATTTCAATTCTATAGTACATTATTATTTCTCATCTCTTACCAGCACTACAGTTATGGAGCCATTTGTGAAAATTTTATCTCAGACCAGCTCCTGTGTCTTCTTTTGTTCCTTAGAGCCCAGTCATTGATTCTCTATAGGGGAAGCAGTGGACTCATCAGTTTTTTTCTTATTTTCTTTTTTCTTTTTTTTTTAAAAAAGGGATAGGGGAAGAAATTCAGCTCACTCCATGGGAAACATGGTGTGCTTTTACAAGCAGTTAGTTCTTCCTCAAAGTATTTATTGTCACATCAAACACATCTGCCACTTAAATGGGCTAATTTATGTCTAACAGCTGACTCTGACTCAAGATAACTGAGTATATAGAACTGTATAGTTATTTCTCCTTATCAGTGCAGAAGACATCTCAAAAAACTTAGTTAATGCCTAAAATCATGAGAAATTAAGCTCTCTGTACTACATGCATGTCTACAAAAAACACTCATTATAGATTTTAATTATAAATCAGATACACATAGGGTTGATTAAAATAATTATAAACTAAATGATTATAGTAATGTCATAATGAAGCCTAATATGTATGTGGTCTTTCTCATGTCATTTTATTGATAAATATTCATACTCTTCAAAGGCTGAGAAATGACAGAATGCCCATGTATTTAGAGATTAGATGAAGTGAGGTAAGTGGAATTGATATGGTAGCATAACTCTTAACTAACATGGACCTTCTCATAATATATCAGATAGAGATATATTTGGTTTGGTTATTCTGTATAATTTATCCAGGATGCTCTCAAAGGTTGCTTGTCCTTAGTATTGATTCTTTCTTAACAAAAACTTTAGAAAGAACATTAAATTCCTAGTTGGAATCTGCTTCTTTTTAACTCCTAAAATCATTGCTGAATAAATTTAAGCATTTCAAAAATCTTTTGCTTTTAAGATTCTCTCTTGCTACTTTTTAGTTTAATTTCTTTGATTAAGCATTAGTGGCAGTGCAAAATCAACAGGATAGTTGTCACCCAAACCTATGCTTATGTACCCAGGACAAAGATGAACAAAAATTGCATTTACTTTGGGTGCTTATAGATTCTTCCTACACTTATACTATCATGCTTAGCTTTATCGTGTTTTCCAAAACACTGATACAAATACTAGAGCCAAATCTCTCTTTTAAAGTTTTGCTTTAGTGCCTCATAAATATAAGATGCATCAAACATCTCCCTGAAGCCCAGTTTCATCACAATTAAAGACTTGTTTCAGATAGTATCCTTTCTCATATAACTTCTCTAACTCTGCAAGAAAGAAGACAAAACCTTCCTCATTGACAGATACAATTTTTCCAGTTATCTTTATATTGTTTTGTTCAAACCTATTAGAAACTCTATATTTATTTCTTACTTATAGTAATCAAGCTATCTCATAACATAATTCGTTGAATATTTTAGCCAATCTTAACACCTTTTGACACTATGGGTTAACACCAATTAGTCCACATTTTCCACATATTGAAACCATAAGTTTAAAGCATTTTTATCAAACTATGGCACATAAATAGTGTCCATGGCACTTACATTTTGATGCATAACAGCAAAACTAGCATGAATTTCTTTTATATCTTGTATAATTCCATGAGTTTAAGTTTTACAATTGACAATTTTATTTCTTAAATTTAGGAGTTGTGCTTTTCACTTAAAAGGAACACATTATAGAGGTTTCTGTAAAATTAAACTGCCACCATCATTAATTTGGCACTTTTGGACAATTGCTAATCTTGAGTTTATAAAATTACTTTAAAAAAGACATGAGATTCTATAAGATTACATAAAATCACCAAAAGCCAAGTACTGTATCCAATGCATTCAAATGGTGATTCACATGTTGAGCTACCAAGAATTACAATGTGACATTTCACCAGGGAATTTAGAACAATACATAATTCAAAACTGATGAAATTTTTATTTCTGAAAACTTCCATTTAATACATTCCTAACAGAATTAGTTAAAGAGCAAGACTATTATATATTTCTATACATGAAACTGTAGATCTTTAAAACTACTTTTGTTCTGTTAATAAAATGTATACACTAGTCCAGCTAAACAGACAGACAGAAACAAACACTTACAAACCAACACACAGAAACTATGATATGTGGACTGTGTTAACCTACAGCTCCATATGCAGAAGCAATTAGAGCTACTTGACAATAACACAGTAGTAAAACAAAGAAAAAACCAAAGAAAGTATATTGTCAGGGAAGACCTTAAATCCACAGGCTCTGAATGGAAGTAGCGTTTAAAGTGAATCAGACTTTCAGAGTACAGATTTCCTGCCCAATGAAATGTGAGGAATTCTTTTTTTATACCTTCTTATCATATTAAATTGATGTTTGCTCTTTGCAACTATTGATTGCTAAAAAAGATCACCTCAAATTACTAATTCCTAAAAATACCACAGACTTTTATGGCCATTCCTTTGCTATTTCCTTATTTGGTTCTGAGCATTCCTTTAAAGAAATGAAGTCTTGTTTTGTGTACAAAGCACTTGACAACACCAAGTGATCAAGGAACCACTGTGCTGCTTTTGCATGGACCATATATTCAAGTCTTGATTACTGCTGCTTCATTTTACAGTGAACATCTGTCCTCCCAAATATTCCTTTCATTTTTCTGTCTGAGGCATGTCAGGTTGTTATGATGTTTACATGTCTTATCTAATTCAAATTTACTTGTTTGATGTACAGTCTCAATATGTAGCCCAGGCTCTCCTCAAACTCAGGGTCATCCTGTTTTAGGCTCCCTAGAACTGATATTGCAAGTGTTGACTTATGCTTGAGACTGACGGAAACTCCATAAGGCTTTATAAAACTTTTGCTTACTATGTCAATATCAAGATCCATTAAAGACTAAAAAAAAATTAGAGATTATTAAATGACCTTGCAAAAAGTGTTGTTTAAGAAAACTTGAGTCAGCAACTCATGAGAAAAATGTAAAAAGGCAGATTACCTTGCTTTTCTATAGCCTTTTTTTTTATTTCTTTGGTTTTTTTTTTTTTAAATTTTGTTTTATGGGACAGATTCTCCTATTGTAGCTCAATACTAGCCTCAAACTTGTGATCCTGCTGCCTCAGTGCCTAGATGATTGGATTACAAGTTTGTGCTACCCTTAAGGGTCATTTATAGACTCTTAGGTGAGGTGAATTTAGAATATAGCCCCTTGACCTACTCAGAGATGTATATGTGTGATCAATATCTAGTTACTGCTAAATATGTGCATGAACCAGCCATGGAATATCATAAGAGGAGCCTGGAGAGCTCCTATCTGACTTTCTCACTGAGAATGAGATGCTGACAAGAAATTTATTCATTCTAGTGGTAAGACAGAGTGGAACCAAGTTTCCTCCTATGGAGTCAAAGGCACACTCACTTCACAGTATATTTTACCTTTTACCTTGATCTGTCAGTTATAAAGCTAAATCTGCACACATACACACACACACACACAAATACACACACTGAGAGAGAGGGGGGAGGAGAAGGAGAGGGAGAGGTGCCAACAACTGCAATGGAGAAAAATATTTTTGAGAGCAACTTTTTCTGGTTGCTGCTATAGAAGAGCTTTGGAAAAAAATACATTGATTTACAATATTGCAGTGTTTTGCTTACAGGGAAGTTTTTAAAAGGATTCCAAATTAAAAAAAAAATCACATGGTGTGAATTTACTGTTTCAGGGAGTGTAAATCTTCAAAAAAGCATCGTGTGTGTCTTTGTCAAAGACAAATTAAAAAGTCACCTGTTTTCCTTAAATACCCCATTTCTGTAATTTTGCCTGTTGCTGGTTGTGTTCCCTTCCGGCAGATAGAGATGAACTTTTTTCATTTAGACACAGTGCTGTACATCAATTGACAGGAGGAAGAAAAGGGTGCAAACCATTCCACTGGCCAGAGAAAGTGGCAGGTGACAGGCGTTCAGTGAAGCTATTACACCTGGCTGCTAATGTGGGCAATTAACCTGTACCGCTTCAATTTTCCATTTTCACGTGAACCCAAGTAAACATACACTGATCTCTCCCTCTGAATTGTCAAGGCAGATGTCTGGACAAAGCTGTCTTGACAGGTATAAAAATCTGCTGAATTATCCATCAACTAATTGCAGCAGTTGAGCAGAGCAGAGGTCAGCACTGAGTGGCTAACCAGACAGCCACCAAAACAGTCTATCATTTTAAAGAAGAAAACAAAGACAGTGTTGTCAGTTGACTCAAAGGAAAAGCCTTCCAGGGCACATACAATAACTAAATAAATGATAAACCTGGGTAATTGACCACAATGACAAAAGAAAAATTAAGAGACTTAGTTTCCCATACCCATTTAATTCACTAATGTTCCTCTTGAAACCATTAGCAGGGTGGCATTTGCTGTAATTGTAATTTTTTTCTTACATATGCCTAATTTGCAGGAAGTTTAGCATCTGTGAAGCTGCTCATCTCTAGCCCTGGAGACTAGAGTCTGTGTATTGGCAGAGGGGAAAGGCTGAAGCAGCCTACAAGTCTAGCTATTCTTGTAACCTTTGCCTTGCATGATTCTCTCCATCTGGAGATGGGTGAGCAGGGAGCAAAGGGCACGGGAGAATTGCCAGTCAATGACTGATCCCATGTGCACAAACCTCTCAGCTGGACATGAGAAAATTAAAGAAGACGGTTGTAGGATAATGTTCTTGTACACTGTAAAGATTTGTTAATCGTATTGGTTTAATAAAACACTGATTAGTCAGTAGCCAGGCAGGAAATATAGATGGGACAACTAGACTAGGAGAATTCTGGGAAAAGGAAAGGTAGAGCAGAAGAAGAAAGCCAAATTCAGAGGAAGCAAGATAAAAATGCTAGACTGAGCAAAGGTATCAAGACTCGTGGCTAAACATAGGTAAAAAATATGGATTAATTTAAGTATAAGAGCTGGATAGTAATATGCTTGAGCTACTGGTCCAGAAATTACTACAATATTAAGCCTTTGAGTCAATTATTAATTGGGAAGCTGCTACTGGATATTAGAGAGTTTCTGGCTGAGACAGAAACTTCCAACTATAGTCGGTTCCTTGCTTATTCCAAGAGATTTTCTTCAACTAAGGTCTAAAAGAGCACAGTAGCCAGAATTCAGCCACTTTATTATCATTATCAGAAAATGTTTAATGGAATCCCTCTACCACTAGTAAAAAATAAATTTTTATGACTTTTCCAGCTTCAAGAAGACTCTTTGCTACCTGGTCAGTAATGTGTGCCCTGGTGCAGCTCAGCTTCTGCCAATGGTTATCAAGGCATAACAAATTTTTTCCAAAACTGACCATATATTTGATGAGTTACTTAACTTTTCTGTACATTTTCTTTTTCCCCACAAATTTTTCTTCATCCTTAGATGTTGTAAGGCCTAGTATGTTACTGGATATAATGTTTCACATAAAGCAGTGATTGAAACAAGTAAGACAATTTGATGTTAGCCCTTATTATCTTCAGATTGATGAGACAAAAACAACACCGTCCCATTGTTATCTCAACGCAAAGCTTTCATTAGTTTGATTTTAATGTTTGTTATTAGAATTATATCCTTCTCCTCTCTCTCTTTCTCTCTCTCTCTCTCTCTCCTATCTTTCTTCCCTAAAGCAATTTCCATTACTCCCATAAAATTAATAGTCTCTCTTTCTAGTAAGTCATTTATCCATGATTTTCATTGACTATGTTTGGAAGAAAAAGAATATATTCATTTTTCCCTCTTCACTTTCCTATTTCTATTTCCCTCTTCTCTTTTTCAATAGTTAAAACAAACAGTTACTTTAGATGTGTGGTTTTGAATTTTGAACTAATTTTACAATTTTCTTGCTCTGTAGACATATATAAAAAAGTGAAACTGCATAACTAAAACTACTAATGGAATGAATTAATCACAAAATGAAGGGAAAATTTCACTGAAGTTCTATTGAATTTTTTCAATTAAGATTCACATTCAATAGAGGTCTGCAGACTTCAACTTCTTCTGCTATGTCAGTTACTACTGAGGACTTCTAAGTTTTTCTTAGCAATTTCCTTTAAAAAGTACTTTGCATAATTATTTTTTTAGTGAAATAAGTTAGGATCAAGGGGAAAGTTATAATGCACATCCTTCACCAAAAAATTTTAAATAACTTCAATAAAATAATAGCCAGAAATTAAACAATGTATGGCTTTTTTTAATATACCATAGGTCTAGTATTCACACCTAAAGCATAGACGCATAAAGCTAGCCTTGATTTTTCACTGTTTGGTCATTAGAATTAGAATCTAAAACAATCACATTAATTAATATCACATTATTTTGTCTTAGTAAAAGTCATTTCATTTTAGAATGTGACATAGTCATTTACAGATAGGGTTATTGATAAGTTTGAATTTGATAACTAAATATTCTAATTTTCTAAAGCTATAGAGATCTCTAAGCATATAGGAGCTTTGATTAATGTATTAGAAAGAGATGTCTCTAACTGTCTCAGCTCAAGCTTTCATCTTTGAGTTGGAAGGGAAATCATTGTCAGGATTTACAGGAACAATCTAAAATTGGAGCCAGAGAGAGAGAGAGAGAGAGATGTGAAGGTCTGTTGGATCTCACTTATCTTCTGCTCATATTACATTAATACATTTTATGGTCTGCTCTGACTTTGTATCAGCTGATCTAACTCTTTTTATTATCTTTCATTAGAAAATGCTTTTACATATTAAAAGTCAAAATGCTTTTGGAGGCATTTTATTGAATTTCTTTTATTTTCTCATATTCTTGCTTTTATTTTAGATTTCTAAATTAAGACAATTACAATATTCTATTATTTCTTTAAGAGTTCTGTACAATGCATTTTGATCATATTTCTTTCCTCTGCCACCAACTCCCAAATCTGTACCTGCTTTCCTACTGACTCCCTTTTTTGTGATGTTATAATCCCATCAAAACTAATTTGTTTTTTTTTTTTTTTGAAATTTTTTTTTTCCTTTATTTTGTATTTATTAAAAAAAAACACAGTAAAAAGAATTTAAAATGTGGAAGAGTTAACAATAACTATATAGAGGATAAGAATGATAAGCATGGCTTATCAAGGGTAGACATACAAATAAGATTGCTACACCTATATTTTCTTTGTGTTCATCTTTCCCTCTGAATTTTTTTTTTTTTTCCAT